>JANHGC010001487.1:44226-55451 GCA_027560395.1 Boaedon fuliginosus | reverse complement strand
CAAGCCCGCCGACAGAGCCAGGTCTTAGTAGCTCTGCGGAAGGCCAACAGGTTCGGAATGGTTCTGATCTCCATGGGATCTTATTGGGCGCTGGGAGGCATGTGGTGGCAGAAGGCGGTCTCGAACATGATTCATAGTTGACCAAATAGATATTTGCAAAATTAGATTTATTACGTTTGATCATGCTGGAGTAAAATTATTAAATGTTTTTAGAAAAACATGTTCTAGTAGTTTAACATGGTACTTTCTTTCATATGTCATTATTTTTTTAAAAAGGTCAATTGAATTAATTTTTATAAAAAGAATTAACCAATTTAATTACCGTTTAAGTATCTTTAAGGCATATATTTATGAGGAAAAAGGATTCTAATCATAATAATTTAGGAACGAAGTTAAACAACTTTGAAACACATAGAGATCTCCTAGTCTGGAATTATATAATGCCATTATTTTAAATTGGGGCTTAATCACTTCAATGGTATGATGTGAAATTTACATTACATTGGGCGAAGCAAAATTATTGAGGTGAAATACTGGGTAATACTGGGTAATACTGACTTCTGGGATGAAACAACAACAAATTATTCTACAAATAAGGAATTTCAAAATAAGATATATACTTTCATAAAACATGATTAAAATGTTAGGATTAGAGTTTATTGAGAATACTCATTTGAAATGTATTTATATAATTTAAACTGAATGTTATGTTGAAAAACAAAATATAATCCAAATTATAATTCGAACCTCAAAAGAGATTTACTGGGATTTGTATAGAACCTCCTGATACAACTCTGATCATTAACTGCTCTTCTTCCTACCATCACACAGATAATGAAGTAATTCAAGCTCCCCATTTTATATATACCTTCAGTTAGTAAATCCTGGATACTGCTGTCTTCTACAATTTGTAAGATCCCTATAGAAATATATAGAGTAAGAATAATCTTTTGCAAAAAAAATAATCATCATATTCTTAAACAAATATTTGGGTTGCAATCTTCACTGCACTTACTAAAGAGGAAACATACATATATAATCATGCTGCTATTGTTTCAGGATAAACAGCTTTATGCAGAATAAAGGAGCAACAAAACAATATATATATATACTATACACACATACACACACACACAAAGAAATGTAGCTAAATCTAATTTGTATTGCATCAAGCTAATTTACTATATCTTTCTCATTTTCATGCATGCTTACTTCCATCTTATATCACTATTATCTCACTCAGCAAACAGCCTTCACATTCCATAAATCAAGACTATTTATTTATTTATCACATTTTTATGCCGCCCAATTCCCGAAGGACTCTGGGCAGCTTACAACATAGAATGCAAAAGCACTCAGATGTTATATACTGCTTAACAGAGCTTTACAAGAGCTTTACAACACTCCCAAGCAGTTACAGAATCAGCATATTGCCCCCAACAATCTGGGTCCTCATTTCCCCAACCTTAGAAAGAATAGAAGGGTGAGTCCACCTTGAGCCTGGTGGGATTCGATCTGACAACCTGCTGAACAAGTCAGCAGAGACTGCAGTGCTGCATTTAACCACTGCGCCACCGAGGCTCTTGTTAAATTTTAACCTGTTAATCTCCCACTTTTAAAGAAATTATTTATTGGAATTAAATTTAATTGTGTTTTAAATTCTGTATTTTGTAGTTTGTAAACCACCCTGAGTCCTTAGGGAGAAGGACAGTATATCAATATTATTTATTATAAATAAATAAATAAATAAATAAATAAATAAATAAATAAATACATCTTCAGTACTATTTTTATAGCAAATTACTGTTTCTGGAAAACACAGTATATTTCTTAAGTCTTCTAGGAAGTAGAAACAATGATTAAACTGTCAGTTCTTTAATCTGATTGCAAGGTAAAGACTATTAGGGAGTCCTCATCTTATTTATTTATTTATTTATTTGATTTATATCCCGCCTCTCTTCACCCATATTGGGGAACTCGAGGTGGCATGTGTCATTTTAACAACTGTGGTTATTTGCTTAATAATTTTGCCAGAAAAGGTCATTAAACTGGGTGTGGCTCGCTTAACTGCCCTTGTTTGCAACAGAGATTCTGGTCCCAATTGTGGTTGTAAATTGAAAACTACCTCTACAAAACTCCTATGTCTATGCCCCAGAGCTCATAGAGAAGGTTCACTCATGGCTTTACAGGCATATTAAAAAGCATGAAGGACAATGCTGTACGGCAGGGGTGTTAAACTCTCACGGCCTGCGGGCCGAATGCGTCACATGCTGTCCCTCCCCCGCCTGGTTTAGCGGAGGGGGGGAAAGTCCTGATACGACACGTGACACCATGGGTTTGCCACCCCTGTTGTGTGGGACACTGCAGTGGTGGTACTCAATTTTATTTATTACCAGTTCTGTGGCCTGGCTTTATGGGTGTGGCTATGCTGTCGGCCAATCAGAGGTGGTATTATTATTAATATTTATTAGATTTATACCCCGCCTCTCTTCCCCGGTCAAGGGAAACTCGAGGTGGCTCACAACAAAAATTAAAATACAATACAATAAAATATAATAAAAAACAATAAAATAATAATAAAATCAACAGTAGCACCAATCATACACCATGGAACCAATCATTCTTCTGGGGGGGTCATCAGTTCCACGCCTGCTGACAGAGCCAGGTCTTTGTGGCTCTGCGGATGGCTCAGGATGGTCCAGATCTCCATGGGGAGCTGATTCCAGAGGACCGATGCTGCCACAGAGAAGGCCTTCGCATGGGGACCCACCAGCCGACATTGTTTAGCTGACGGGACCCGTAGGAGGCTGACTTTGTGGGATCAAACTGGGCGCTGGGAGCCATGAGGTGGCCGAAGGCGGTCTCGAAGGTACCCCACTCCTAAGCCATGAAGGGCTTTCAAAGTTGTCACTAGCACCTTGAATTGCACCCGGAAGACTATTGGGAACCAGTGCAGCTCGCAGAGGAAAGGTGTTATAGGAGTGCATCCTTGATCACTCCCGTAACTGCATTCTGGACCAACTGGAACCAGTTCTCCGGAACCTGTTGGAACTGGCTAAATACCACCTGATTACAGGTTCAAGGCCACAGAGTAATGCACAAACTCCAAATTACTTTTGATAGCAAATTTGAAAATAAAACTGAATTCTCATGACTTTCGGTCCTAATCCACACAACTGGGTTAATAGGATATTACAGTCATTGGTACTTAAAGCTGCCAAATGGTTACAAAAAAATAAATTTATTTATTTATTTGGACCCCTTTATTTTTACAGTAATTCAAGGAGGTGAATATATACGACGCATCCTCCTCCTCCTCCTCCTATTTCCCCCATAGCAACGTTGGGGGTGATTTGGGCTAAGACTGACTGGCCCAGGAACGCCCAGCTGGCTTTTGTGGCAAAGGGGAGACTCGAACTCAGACTCCCACTTTTTAGCTGAGTGATTTAATCACTATACCAAGCTGGCTTTCATCTTTCTCTGAATGCAGATCTTTATATTAAGTTTTGTTTTGGGCAGAACCTAAGCCTGATCCATACTATAGAGCAGAGATGTCAAACTCAACCGCAGGCCAGATCCAGCCCACGGGGCTGTCCTGGAAACAGCGAAGGACCGGCCTGCAGTGCCTCTGCCAGCAAAGACAAAGCTCAGGGCTGTGCGCGGCCTTCCCAAGCTCCATTTTTGCTGGCAGAGTACTAGCAAAAAAACTACAAGCAAAACTGGCATTTGAACACACACTTTGCTCCCGCACACACCATGAGAAACGTGGCCATGGGGAGAACAACAGCAGCAGCCTCGAAGAGGAGGTAAGTGCAGCTGGGCACCCACTCGGGAAAGTGGGGCTGGGCTGGGCTGGGCTGTGGGGTCCCGGTGCCCTGGGAGCTTGAGGGACGGGCACTTGCTCTCTGCTGCTTAGGGCTCTGGACAGCCTACACTGCGGTCTGGCATCCTCCGCATGGCCTGCGGGATGGGGAGGCTCCTCTGGAAGACAAGAGTTTGCTGCTCTCCCTGGTCTTCCTCCAGTGGAGAAAATGGATCCCCCCAGCCTCGCCCAGGTGCCCCCTGACATGAGTGATGTTGAGCTGGTCATGCCCACCTGCCCCAAGGTCAAATACAACCCTGACGCAGTCCACAATGAAATCAAGTTTGATACCCCTGCTATGCAGTTTGATCAGGAATAGCAATCTGAAACTCCACATATTAGAATTTCAACTCTCAAGCAAGTACAACCAAAAGCCAGGAATTGGGAGAAGGCAGTTAAAAAATTGGTGGTGGGCATCAAGTTTTTACAGTTCACTTTGGTAAAGATAATGTTTTATTCAAGAATACCTGGAACTGGATCATTTGATTGTTGTACTTAGGCTAAAAACAGAAAATTCATAGTTGGTTGATAGTTGTTATTAATGTTTAGGTCCAATGAAGCTTTTCTCAAGAATGTGTCACAAATTTCTACTTCACTGCGTGTTTTTTTCTCTTAGACACTGATAACCTTCTGGAGCTGTTCAGCCGTCCCTCGCTGGATGATTAGAAATAATCAAGATAGGCTTCCCTTAAGACTACAGGTGGAGAGTTGGAACTCTTCAAGCACCTTTTCACACACTCAGATTGCAATACACATCTTTCAAAACTGGAAATTGATAGCACTCCCACTATCTTCCAAAAAGGCTGAGAAACATTTTTAATATTATACGGCATTTTCTTTCCTTCGATCATGTAAAGATTTACCTGCAGCACCATTCAATGCGACCTTCTCCTTCACAGGTTTTAGCCCAGTGATTATCTGCCAAGTTTTTCATTGCCTCAGCATATTCACAGAGAGTTTCTTCATCCTCACAGTGTTCACGCCATATTTTATCGAAGTCACCCACTAAACAAAAACACACACACAGAATATGAAAGCAGCTATTAAAACTTCACTGTCAAAGAAATTGTGAAAAGAGGCAGGCTGCAGTACATTCCAATGTATTTTCTATTTAACAAAACTCACTTTGTAAGGGCACGTAATAAAACAACTGATCCGCACAATTCCACCCCTTCTCAGGCTTACTTGAGGATATGAATATATCCATTAGGACATAAGCAAGAAAAAGCTCTTTCCCTGTAAATGGTGTTCACGCCTGAAACACTTGGTGCCATGATTTCTGAAGTGAAGGGTTTTTAAAAACAGAAGTAATTCCTTCATGTTTCCTTCCATGCTTGGTAAAAGATTTGTAATTCCCCAATCAAAAACATTTACTTGATTTGCTGTCTTAGCAGGCAAACTGCACGTACCAAATTATTGGCACAACAAACCGTGACGCCCACCACCATTTCTTGAAACTTCCCATCACAGCAGCCCAATCGACGCGGAAGGTTATACAGCAAGGGTGCAAAATCCCAGGCTCAGCGAAGGCGCTGTTGCTCAGGCCCGAGACCGGGAGTTTGTCCTCGAAGGCATTCACAAAGAATGGGACACGGAGGCTGCGGCAGCTCACTTTGGCCTCCCCCTGCAACCAACCAAGACTGGCTGACTTGACCAAGGAGGAACCCCACGAAGCCCCTGGGTGCGCTGAACAGCAGGTGTCCCGGGGCGTGAGAAAATCCTCACACACGCACACACGCACACAGGGGATCCATTTCAAAGAAAGTATTACTTAGATTTTTATCTATTTCTCCAGTGAGGTCCATGCAGCATTCAAAAGAACAAAACAAAACATTATTTAACAAGTTAAGCAGGAAAATTAAAGTTCATTTAAAAGAAATCTAAGCAGCTGAAGCCATTGTTCAGTACAAACAGCCAACTAAACAGGCAAGCCTTCCACTACTGATGAAAAGAGGAGTGTGGAACCAAAGGAACGAGTTTCACGGTTGGGAGCTGCCACCTGGAAGGCCCTGATCATCATACGGAGAATTGAACCCTGTAGGGAAGAGAAAAAATTGGGCTTCTCTCCTTGATTTTAATGCAGGAGGTGGGTGATATCTGGAGAGAAATTTTTAACAAATATTTGCCTCCTCAAACATTTAAAGCAGGGTCCCCAACCCCTGGTCCACAGCCTGCCAGGAACCAGGCTGTGCGAGTGAGCGAAGCCCCATCCACGCACGCAAGGGGTCCAGGCAGCGCACGAAACCATTCCCGCCCCTGGTTTGTGGAAAAACCATCCTCCACAGAAGTCGTCCCTGATGCCCAAAAGGCCGGGGGCCGCTGTGTGTAGATGGCAGTCAATAACCCAAATGAGGCCTGGTGCTGCCAAAGCAGTAAAGGCAGCTAATTCCCGGGCCTCAGAACTGCCCATTCATGGTGTTTCGTATGAATTCAGCTTCAGTTTCCTGGCTGCACCCACTTTCTTGGTCAGTAGTCACTGAAACTACTGGTTCAGCAAACCAGATGTAAAATTAGCATCCGGTTCAGCCGAACTGGTGTGAACCGGAAGCAGCCCACCCTGGCCTTACCTCCGCAGGCAGCTGTGGTGAGCAGAGCAGTGCAAGCCTGTGGGCTGGAACTGGAAGGTAGGGCCAGTGGCTGAGGAGGAAAATCCACTCTAGGCCCGCCGCGCTCGGCCAAAGGGCCATCTCGGAGGGAGGGCTGCACACCGGCCGCGACCCCCGATCCCCTCCTGCTCTTCCCCTTCTCCCGCGGCTGCTGGCAGAGAGGAAGGTGGGCCAGGGCTGAGCTGCTGCCACTCACCCCCCCCCCCAGCCCACATCTCCTTGCCAGCTCCTTGCAGTCACCCATGCCAGGCTCCCCTCGACATGAGTGGCATCGAGTTGGCCACACCCACCCAGTCACATGACCACCTAGCCATGCCCACCCAGCCGGTCATTAGGCAGCTCAACCTATAGTCCGGCCCCCACAACCGTCTGAGGGACCATGAATTGGCCCGCTTAAAAAGTCTGAGGAGCCCTGCAGTAGACTGCTAAAGGATCTGCTGAAGCTCCCTCAAGACTAACGTTGAAGAGCAACCCACCCTGCAAGGAAGTTGTGCTGGGTTCTTTTCTGATGAAGTGGTGACGGCAGAGAAATAATCACTTTTTGTTGCTATCACTGCAACTTAAAAGGCTAACGTATTGTGGTTTGCTTAGTCATACATTACAGGCTTTGTTCTAGCAATCTAATGATTTTTGCTTTACTGCACACAGTTCTTCAGAACCAAAAGAGCATTTAAGGCTGTGTGTAATTGGAGAGGTACTCAAGATCAATAACACCAAGGCCCATCCTCTGCTCACTGTATCACTGTAAATCCAGTGCTGTGAACTACCGACCATATTATCTGCGAGTGTTAACTAAGTCCTCCGATTCCATCGGTCTCTAAGGATAAATCATCTTAACTGGTCCCTGGACACTTCAAATTGCAACAGTAATGGTCTTTTCACAGAAACAGGGCAAACCACTCACTTCTAATCTAATCCTATTCCCTTCACACTAATAATCCATGGCTGCCATGACACAACTAAACCAGACGTCAACTTTAATGTTGATGAGGAAGTTTGGAGAAAAACTCTACTAAATTTCTCCAAGACCATTTCAAGAACTGCCTTTGATAGGAAAGACGAGCAATAGAAGTGCAAACCTCAGAAAGACGAGAGGATTCTGAGAGATAAAGGCCGTCCCTCCCGCTCTTCCTTCTGGCCTAGGTTGGCCCTGCGCCAGGCAGGTGGCCCAGCAGAACGGAGTCAAGGCTGCCTCCACCAGCCTGTTCTCATGCCAGCAACATCTACGCAGAAAAGATATATATTCCCAAAGTCTCTGTAACGATAACCCAATCCTTTTAAAACCTCGCTCTGTCACTTTCATGCTCCTTTCCCCCAGTGACGCTTCCTTTGAACTAAGAGCTTCCAAGGGGGCGCATTTTCTCACCCAGGACTTACTTCAAGTGGTTTTTCCTACTACAGCCACTCCTGGAGGAAACTGGAATTATCACACTTTGAACAGCTGAGAGAAAAGAGTAACCCTGACATCAAAGGCAAACTAGTGGAACATAAGGGCATCTGTGATAGTTAGGGTCATTTAATGGTACACTTAGAATTAAATATGATTCTAATATAGGACTGTTCAAATGTTCCAAAGAGATACTTCAAAAGACACAAAGGTAAATTGAAGAACGGCCCTTGAATCTTTTGCCAATCTCCGGCAACTGCTTCAAAATTTGTCCTTGCTCGGAGAGGGCCTGTAAAGTCACTCCATCAAGGGCAGTGTGGGGACAAAACCTTTGTGAAGGATAAACTATATACTCTCTAAACTACTAACTTCAGCTCTGATTATTAATTTGTAATTTGTAGTTGTGAGCCTAATTTAAAATGATATAAAATTTAACATTCCAGAAAGCAGTTAGGCCAGCATAAATATTCAATTCTATGGAACTTTTTTTCTACTTTAAAATGTTCCATTTTATAAAAATAAGGTTTGATTTGCAATTAAAACAAGGCAATTAATTAAAGCTGTTTAAAATGGCAATATAAAAAATCCTCAAAACCTGACCTAGAATAGTAGTTTTAAATTGGCTCCTAAATGTTAAGAAAACGTGTTTTTTTTTTTATTGTGTTGTTAGCCGCCTCGAGTTCCCTTCGGGTGAAGAGAGGCGGGGTATAAATTTAATAAATAAATAATAAATAAATAAACGTTAAGAAGTAAATGCAGTACTTCAGCCCTGAGACTAATAGCCTTTTTTCAAAAACTGAATACATCTACAAAGTAAATACGTCTGCTAGATAGAAGCTCTACTCACCTCCCCAGGTCACCAACGGGTTATGGAACTATATAATGAACTGAAATTTTCCATTCTCAGTTCTGCCTCAGGCTTGTAAAGCTAAAAGTCTTGTCAGAAAACAAGATGGTTTAAGTTTTTTTGCATTAGCAGAGTGCTGCCAGATCTGAGCTGTGAAAAGTCCGGGCGACAACAAATAGATACCAAAAGCACAGTTGTTGCAGCCCTGATACGGGAGCCCTGCGTCAGAACCTCAGGATCAGTAATCAATATCAGAGAGGCTTAGAGCAGACTATAACAGGGTTGACTCTATAGCAAATATCTGTAAGAAAAATATTCCATATGGAATTGTACAACTTCTACTTCCAAAGTTGTGGCACTAAAGTAAGTATATCCAAAATGTACGCAATTGCAGAATTACTGGATAGAGGTGGCCAGGAGCTTTTTCCACGAACACCTATTCCTAGGAAACCCTAAATGTCCACAGAAGAATCTTCCAACATGTAGGTGGAACTAATTACGGTTCTTCTGAGGAAATGCTTTATAGTTACGTGAAGTTGTAGTTATTGCTAATTTAAGGAATTAAATATTGTATTTAATAGTATTCATAATTTAGAACAAGCAATTATCACACTTCCTGAAAATGTTCCCAAAGCATGGGGAACATCAAATTATATAAACATCATCTCCCACTGTTTTCATCAAGTTCATGTATTTAATGAGTAAAATAATAATTGTGTATGTAAATTTTGCACCAAAGCATATAATACAAAATTAAATATATAATTACCATTTAAGGCAGATGCTGAGGGGCAAGCAGGCACTGTCCTGGCCAACTAATCATTAATGAATATAGGGAGGGGAGGCTGAGGTGCCAAGCAGGCTGTCAGAAATCTCAAGCGTACCAGCACTCAGCTTACTCAGAGCTTACTCACCACTACAGATCTGCCTCTATGCACGTAGCAAATCAGCTGGCCAGAACCCACTCACTGCCTGCGCCCGGCCTGTCCACATACACTGACAACCCGCTTGTTACTAATGATCAGTGAGGAAATCAGGGATGGGAGTTGGGCGGGGGGGACACTCTGGTTCAAGGTGGCTTCAAGCACGCCCTTCAGTGAATTTCCAGAGTTATTCAAAGGAAAACATAATGGGCAATACTTACACCACTCTAAGACTGATTTAATCTTGACCAGCTCTGATTATAGTTTTCAGCCTTCATTTAACCCACAAAATGCAAATAACGTCTGAATACTTTAGTTCAACTAGTAATCAAAAGCCATCTTTAAAATTTAGATTTCTGCTCCTAACTAACATAGATAAGAAAAACAAACAGCATCTTATTTTAGTATGAAATTCCAGAACTAGGGTTTCTATTAGGGTTAATACTTCCCTTATATTATATTATATAATAAGGAACTAGTAAATAGCAGAATTTTTAAAATAATTTGAAGATTGAAGTCATATACCGTTTCCCTGAAAATACGACCTGCCCTGAAAGTAAGACCTGGCTTGATTTTTAGCCATGCGCCCAATATACATGTGCCACTAACAAATAGGTTAGTCAGTGGATGAGATCCCCTGAAAATAAGACCTGCTGCCTTTTTTGGTGGCAAAAAATATAAGACAGGGTCTTATTTTCAGGGAAACATGGTAATAACTCCTCTTTATAGGTCAAAACTATTGCATGTTTAATATGTACATATGTTAAATATGTATTTAACAAAGTAAAAACTAGTATATATTTATGTGTAGAACAGACATTTGCTGCTAAGGGTTTATGGTACGTATGTAATTTAAGCTTAAACACGTTCTATTTCTGCCTATTGATAGATCAATTATCTAATTGTAACCTCATTTTGGATTATGCCTACTGAATTAAATGAGGTTTAGAGTAACCTCGTAAAAGCCTCTACATTAATAATCAACCTAGCAGATTTACAACTAGTATAATGAACTATTAACAAGTTCAAATCACGTCCATCCCAATATTCACAGACAAAAGTCAGGAAAAGCACCAGGCCCAGACTCCTTTCTGCTATAAAGCTTACTGACCAACTGGCCCCCACCTTCATCCGCACCTTTAATAAATCACTAGAGGTGGGCTATGTTCCTTTTTGCTTCAAATGCTCTGCTATCATCCCAGGGCCAAGAAATCTTCCATCAGGGAACTGAATGACTTCAGACCGGTTGCTCTAACATCTATAGCAGCAATGGCGAACCTTTTTTTGCTCCCGCGTGCCGGACACATGCCCCTGCACCCCCCTATGCGTGTGCACATACATGCACAGCCCTCTCAGCACCCCATGTGTTCTTCCGCCCTTGTTCTGAAGCGCAGCTGATTGTCGGATCAGCTGTTTTGGCTCTGGAGATGCGCATGCATGTGCATGGGGTGGGGGGGGTGTCGCACACGCCTGTGCGTGTGGCGAGGAGGGTCACGTGCATTTGTGCACACAACCCCCCACATGCATGCGTGCGCGTCTCCAGAGCCGGAACACAGAGCAGCTGTGCTTCCAAAAAGGCTATGAGAGACCGCCATGGACT
>JANHGC010001487.1:21198-40401 GCA_027560395.1 Boaedon fuliginosus | reverse complement strand
ACCCCTATAACTTTTTATTATCCACCAGCTGATAAACCAGTGTTGCCCGGGTATTTATTTATCCCAATCCTGTATTACCCCTCCCCCAGCTGGCCCTCCCCCACCTACCCACCCACCCTTCAGCTGAGCACAGCGGGCCCAGATGGATCTCCCTCCCGCACCGTTGGACTTATCTTCCAGCCCCCCACCTGCTGGCAGCTATGGCAGGCGATGCATCTCCATCCCAGGGACTGTCCATTTTCCCCCAGACAGCCGGCCAGACCTAGGCAAAAAGCCAGCCAAGCGAGGAGAGGTGGGCAGGGATACCCAATAGTGTGATCAGCCGGTTCACCGAATGGCATAAAAAGTTAGCTACTAGTTTGTGCTAACTGGTGCGAACCGGCTGAATCCCACCACTTATTTCAGTGCAAAAGACTTATTGTCACGTGATATTTCTGGGCAATGTGCTACAGTCAACTAGATTTTGAAATCCTTTGAGGCTCTAAGAAATATGTAAAACTAAAATGTGTTATTAGTACGGTACAATAAAACAGAAATCGTATCACCTTATGTACTAGCATTGGAAAACATCTCAGCAGAATCAGAAGAAATAAACACCTCAATTTATAGAAAACTTTCTAACCTGATTCTACATTGAACTCTACAAAATTGTGAACGTATAAGAACACCGCACCCCTACTATTCATGTAACTGGAAACTAAAATCCATACTTTAGGAAAAAAATTGAACTGTCTTCAATTTCATATGTGCAGTATTGTATTAACATCGTGGGAGTATTCAAATGTGAAATTTACAATCTACCTTCATCATGGTATTGCCCCTAAGGTCAATTGTACTTACTTTCCTTGAAGGGAATCAGCAGCTAGCAAGTAAGATAAGAATAATAAAGGACAACTCTAGAATCAGATGGAACATCCACTCCCAAAAAACGTATCTAGTTAACGCATAATTCCCAGTTTAGATAGGAGCACCCAGCTGACCTAGGATGATTTTAAAACGACAATAACAACAGAACCCCAAAGCAAAGTCAGATCTGGTTAGTACTCGGATGGATGACCACTAAAACTGGTAGGCTAGATTGAGAATTGGGGGGGAAAACCATCTTGGCAGGCAGCTTTTGCAAACCACTTCCATATTATCATTAAGAAAACTACCTTCATGGATGCATCTGGTCAACCATGTAATGTAATGTAATAAATAATAATAATAATAACCAAAATTGAGTTCAGTTTTAGGGAGTTGCTATCTTTTCATACTAATTCATAATGTGGTGGTTGCTTTTTGTTTGTGTAATGTGGAACCTTTCCATTATTCTCTAACATTACATTTTTCCCAAGAGAAACAGCCTCAAGACTATGTTCAACCAATCATGATTTCAGAGCCTGCTTTACCTTTTTTGGCTGCACCTAGATGTAGTTATTTCAGTGGCTCTGTTTTAATAGCACCTACATCTGGATCAAACGCATTGACTTTGGAACTATGTAAATGACTTATCAGGAACTGATAAGCAAGACAATATAATTGAGCTAAGTAAGATGCATTTACTGATTAGATTTGCATTTCTGCTCAAATCTCTCAACAATCCCCTGAGGGGAAAAAATTTAACTGCTGAACCTCTCCCCTGTCCTGACAAACATTTGCAATTTCACTCGGTTTTTTCACTCAAAGGAAGTGTTGATATGTGTGATTCAAAGGAATCTTTGTGTGCAATTAAACTAGAGAGTTGTATTTTTGTTCTGTAGTTCTCATCCTGTGTCTGCCATTCATCTCTGTAACTCATCTGAAGGCAGGTTTCAGGAATTCCTTATTTAGAACATGAATAAAATAGGAGTGTGGCCTTAGCTTTCCTTGTGCCTTTTTCTTGAATTGGCATCTTGCCTTGAATGTTCCCAGATCCAGATTTGCTAGAAATAGAAGGAAGGGCCTGGTAACAGAGAAAAGCCAGCCTTCCTCGAGCACATGGGCAGAAATCCTCAATAGTTGCCAAAACTTTGTGATGGTTTTAAATGACTGCAAAATGAAAGAGAAGATTTTTCAAGTGTTAAATAAGAGATGACATTTATAATATATATTGTTGAGTACATTACTAGCTTTCTTATAGTAAGCATAACATATGTTTTATGTAAGAAACGTGATAGTTTCCTAACTTTGGGATCTAGAGTTCAGGTTCTGTGGCAAATGAGGCTTAAACTGTAAGCAGCAGCAGATGTTCCAATAGAAACTACTGGAATGGCTCTTTTAATGCTCTAAGCCTGAACACGCTTGAATTAAATTTGTTCGTTTGTGAGGGGTCCTCAGTGGTCTCTGAGTTGCCTGTTTTCTTGCAGATGTTTCATTATCCAAACTAGGTAACATTATCAATGCTGTTGCTTGCTTGTTGGTGTATTATTCTTATTGTAAATTGCAAACATGAAACTCAAAGACTTTGGCCGCTTCATGAGAAGGAAGGAGTCCCTGGAGAAGAGCTGGGAGCGATGGAGGGCAAAAGAAGAAGAAGGGGACAGCAGAGAAGGAGGGGGCTGGAGGGAGTCCCTGAAACAGTCGGTGGGAGCTTAAATGGACTCCGGGGGATGGTGGAGGACAGGAAGGCCTGGAGGAACGTGGTCCATGGGGCCCCGATGGGTCAGACCCGACTTCGCCACTAACAACAACAAATAATAAGCTTGCCTGTCAACCCACAAAGATCAAATACACATTGGAATATGAATTCTATTTTACAGTTAGCCCTGACCTATTCTCAGGCATTTTTAATTCAGCCAAGGACTTAACAGATGCCAACAGCAGGTTTGGAAGGCTGTTTGATGAAAACAATGCATATAGGTAGCCTTCAACTTACAACCACAATTGGGATCAGATTTGATGCTAAGCAATGTGGTCATTAATTGAGTTATAAGGTGATGGCCTGATTTTACAGCAACGTTTACTGTGGTCATTAAGTAAATCACCACAATTATTAAATGAATCCAGCATCCTCAATCAACTTGCTTGTTAGAAACTGCCCTAAAAGGCTGCAAATCATGGTCACATGATCACAAAATGCTGCAACTATCTCAAGTATGGCCAATTGCCATGCACTCAAATTGTGATCCTGTTACTGTGCAGCTGTTATGATGGTCCTAACTTTGAGGATGTTTTATACAATAAGTCACTTTGTTCAGGAGTCCTCACAACTATCATTATAGTTGTAATGTCCAGTGTGGTTTCATGGAAGATATAATACATGGCTGTTCTGTTCTGGGGGTTTTTTGGACTCTTAATCCAAGCTTTTAAATTAGCTCTTCAAAGAAATGTTAACTGATTGGATACAGATAGAAGTTATTTTCTTTTGGCTTTTTACGATAGAGTGATTCTTATCATCAATAGCAGTCTCTAAACTTTTAAAGTCTAAACTACATTTCTAACCAGTAGTTTAATAAATAAGCCAGTGTGTGTGTGTGTGTGTGGGGGACATGTGTTCCCCATCTGCAAGATAATAGCTGTGCCTCTGCCCCATTTTAATCTCAGTGCTTGGATTGTGATGCTGCTCGACTAGATGGCTACCAGGGCCCTTCCAACCCTGATAATCTGTAATAGGTTGCAGATTTTGACTCTCTCCCCAGGGGCCCCACTGGTCAAAACTGTAAGATATTATGAATGCTTTATATCACGCAAGCATATTATCTCTTTTGCAACTATGACTTTTTCCCACTGTCTGTCCTAACTTGTGGTTAAAACAGTAAAAATTTGATAGTCTGCTGATCGATTGATCTACTGAAGTGTTGCTACTGGATGAATCGTTGCCAAGAGCAATTCAAAGTCCCTGAATATGGCCTTTTCCTACACAGTAGCACTGAAGGACTGTAGAGCTTTCATTACGGTACTGATAATAATTCCATGGCAAATTAAATAAAACGTATTTAACTTTACAGTTAGATAATGCTCAAGAGGATCATGAAACTGAACCACAATGATATACAGAAAGAATAACAACATCCTCTCAAGTTCTTATGGCTATTGCAGATGGCCTGAGTTCAAGGTTTGATTCAAAAGAGAAATGTAAGTTTCTTTCCTTATTTCTTTATTTGTATCCCACCTTTATTGTTTTTACAAATAACTCAAGGTGGCAAACATATCCAGCACACCTTCCTCCTCCTATTTTCCCCACAAGAGTAGCCATAGAACTCACCGTCTCCTGGCTCCAAGCCTGGTGCCTTAATGTAGATCAAAGTGGCTTTTCTTTTGGGATTGGGATTGGACTGAGAAGCCATGTTGATATGGATGAACATTTCTATTTATTGTAATGTATTAGCTGCCCAAGTGTAATAGACTAGCAATAACAATGAGGGAATGGCAACAACTTTTTTAAAAATACAGTTCAACCATCACAACTACATGCTTTTAAAACATGCATTTTGCAATCTTCTACCAGAAAATTGAGAAGGTGAAGAGTTATAGAGAAAGTAGGATCTAATCAACCTCCCTAAATGCCAATAGAAAAGTCTAGCTATCTCAGTGGTTTCCAAGGAAACTTCTGAAGGATTGCTCTCTGTGAAATTCTATAATGTCTGACAAGCTGATTTGAAAAATTCCTTGCTCAGCCTTGCAATCTGAAGCGCTGGAAGTCAGCTCAGGAGGAGGGTGGCTGAGGAGGATCGCAGGAGCTGTATACGTCCTGGGCTCGAAGCTTTGGCAAAGGACTCCTTCGGATTCTCTGGCATACTTGCTAGGAATTCAAATAGGGTCAGCAGTGGCACCCAGCATTTTGGCCATTACCAGGACCAGGAGATTTTACTTTGCCTGTACACCAGCCTGTTTATAGCTACCGTAAAAAATCCCTTTCATCACTAGGCTTTGAATATCCAACGTGGAGCCATTGTGAGCATCACTGGATGCTGAAATTAGAGATCTCCATTCCTGAAATTTAAGCAGACTTAGAGCTTCATTCCTTAACAAGTAAGTGCTTTGGAAAATTCTGCCAAAATTTAGCCAATCTTAAAAGCCCCGACAGTAGTTGTGGGAAGACATGAAAAAGTAGGAGAGAAAGTTTCATAAGCAACAACGGAAAAACAACAACCCCACACAGATGCTACTGCCTTGATAATGATTAAGGCAATTATAATGAATAAAAATGTAGATTTGCATCTAACTTTCAGCAGATGTCTACAAAAGCTGGTCTCTGCTAATGAAATGACAAATGAACGCAAGACCAAGTCATTAAATTATCCCATTTAGCCTCTTGGTGGAAAAGAAATGGAAAGAGAATAATATTTCCCCCCCAATCCTCTCATAATACCTTCCAAATAAATATCTGTCTAAAACAGGGTTTCTCAAACTTTGTTGGTTCACCGCCCCCTTTTAGAAAAAATTGAATGCTTAACGCCCCCCTTGCCAAGCCCCCCCTCCAGGGTGCGGGGGGGTGAGCTGCCTAAGCCCCGCCCCCAGGGCAGGAGGGGTGAGCTGCTCAAGCCCCGCCCCCAGGGCAGGAGGGGTGAGCTGCTCAAGCCCCGCCCCTGGAATGCCACACCCCTTGCCTAGGGCACTGCTGGGTTGGGCCAGCCCCGAGCAATGGTGACAGAGGACAGGAATATACGCCGGGTCAGCACCACTCTGACCCACGCATCGCTAACAACTGTGCGGGAAGCTCTAGTGAGAAGCCCCTCCCCTCCCTTGACTCATTGTGCAGGTGCAGCATGGGAGCCGGCTGAATCCTCTGCTGCCCACCGATTGGTTCCCGGCACCCCCTAATTCCACGTGGAGCTTCCAACGCCCCCTTAGACTGCTCCAACGCCCCCTAGGGGGCGGTACCGCCCACTTTGAGAACCACTGGTCTAAAATATATAACTGGTCCTTGACTTACAACCATTCAATTAATGATGCTCTGAAATAATGGCAGCAAAAGGCATTTATGACCTAAATTGGAATTTATGACCACTGCCTCCACCTCTGCAATTATGTGGTCTCAATTTGGGCACTTTATGGCTGGTTGCAGCATCATGTGGTCACATGGACGTGGTTTTGACTTTTTTCCCCAGATTACAGCAAAGATGTTATTGGTTAAGGTGGATTTTCACTTTTCATAAAAATAATTGTAAAATTGGGTCTGATCACATTATGATTCAACTATGACCATGATGACTTACAACATAAATTACAGTCCGAATTGTGGTTGTAAGTTGGGAGTACCTATAGTTTCTATTTGAAGATGGAAGAGCATCAGAAATAGGGCATGGAATTAGAATTAAAGAAAATACACTCTTTATATTCAAGCATAAAAAAGTATTTGATGTAGGATTTCACAAGACTAGGACTGTATTTCTTCCATCTTCAGAGCTGTCATGGATTTAATCACATATTCAGAAATACTGGGGTTACTGTGATAAAAAAAGAATCTACTGAAAAATTTGGGGGCAAGATCATTCCCCCCCCACACTTGAAAGTGGAGAGAAAATCATACGTGTAAGAAAATGTAAGACCCCCTATTTTTAAACAGTTGGTCTGATAAAAATGCAAGAAATAATTTCATTTAGTAGAAAATGATGGCAAAGTCATACAAAACAATAGCGATCCCAAAAATTGTAGGGAAACCAGGCTGGTGTTTGTGGAAGAATGTGCAGGCTGAAAACATGATTTTAAAATCTATTAATTAAAAACTAAATCTGCTTAGAGGTAATCCGAGATGTTTCTATGCATGTTACTATAGGTCTGCTGTTAGTTCTTTTTTGGAAAAAGTTCATAAAAGCTACCATACAATCTACCAAGATCAATGTTCAATGTACTAAAGATAATGAAGGATTAGTTTAATTTCTATTGTGGTTAACTGGGTGTACAAATAATAGCTTCCTTTGAGCTTTAAGCTAATAAAATATTTAGTACTTGGTATCTATCTTTAGGTGGTGAGGATCAAGAGGTGTCAATATTTGGCAGAATGTCCCTCCTGGCATCTCATTCTTTCTGAAATGAAAGATGGAAAAGAGAAGAGAAAAATGAATTCTCTTAACTCTAGTCATAGTAATTCAATCTATCTATATATTTGCTGATAAAACAGGCTAAACATAAACTCTTTATACTCTTTTAAGTATACAGTCACATTTAAAAACAAAAGCTGTTCTGGGACACCTGAACTTCTATTAATTGTTTTTTTTCTGTGAATAGGTTGCTATTTGTGTTGTGGGTAAATCATGGAAAATGAAGCTCTGAATAAGCAATGTAAAAATTAATATAAAAAATAAATTTGTATCAATTAAAGAAATATTGTTTAAAGAATGCCCCAATATCCTGCCTTAAGATACTGAGGGAAGAAGCGCAAAGAAACCAAGTCCTTAACCGAACGATGGTCCACGCCTACTTAGGGTGGTCAACCCACCAAGCGCACAACTTCAGAGGGACACCAGGAGCACCCGCCTAGCAAGCCACATTAATTGGATCGCCCCTTGTGACCAGTGGGTTAACACGCATGGCGCAGACAGGTTGTCCTCACGTGCAATACAAAAACATTATTGTGACCGTGTCTCTTGTGCACGGCTACAGACACAAAGGCCAAGGGGAAAAGAGCCTCCATATTAGGGCATCCATTTCTGAAGTCATACTAGTCAGATCGTTTTGTCCTCTGTGTAGACATTTCCAGTGAATGAGGCTGCCAGGGAACAGAGAGATCACTAATCATTAGAAACCAACCAACCAAAAGGAGATGAGATGTGTTAGACTGAAGGCCTATCTAGTGTAGTTCTTCTAACCACAACAAGCTTTCAGTACTATGCCTTTTTTCTCAGCTGAGTTGTACAATGACCCCCATATATAATATGCAGCTGTCATACCTTGCATGCATTTGTACAAAGTTAGCACCCACCCTTCTCCTAGGAAAATGAAATATTCTAGGAAATATTAGAAAGGCAGAATATTATCCCTCCCTGGATGAGAAAAGGAGAAGGTTTCTCTTGGAAAGCAGCCCCCACCTTTGTTAATAGCCCCAGAAAGACAAAAGGCATCTTATCTACAAGACAAAAGGCCTTCGGCTCCAGGGTGATGGCTTTAGCCCCCACTTAGATCCAAACCAGGACAAAGCCATCAAGCCATAATAGGGATTGCCCAAAGCCCCTTCATTACATCACCCAGCAAGATTCAACCAAGCTTGGGACTCAAGACAACCTACGAAGTTACCCCTTCATGAGCCCCATGGGAGTCTGACAACCAATCAGGATCCATTTCTTGCCACAGGAACAGGAAGCAAGTTCAAAGCCCCACAGAGGTTATACATCTCTCTCCTTCTCTCACCTGTGTGCCTTTAATTTCATGTGTTACTTTTAACAGCAGAACAAATATCTTAGTTCCATTGCTTGTGAAAACTTCTAGGGCTTTCCATATGTGTGTCTTTATTTATATATTTTTATGGTTGCCAACAGCACATAAAGTGGAAAAATGAAATATGTTATCAAAAACTAGAACAAACTCCTACTTAGTTCCATTACAATTCTGACATATATGTATAGATGAGAAACCTGTCTGTCTCCCTTTTTTCTTTTGCTAAGTTTGCTCTAGATTCTTAAATAAAGGATAGATATGTAGAGCTTGTCTGTTCAGCTGTTGAGCATGAAGCCCAGGGAGGGGTCATTATGATTTGGTGTTGGCAAATTGCAAATAAAATAGCAAGATACCTATGAACAATTAATGAATCAAATTTTAAATTATTCATTATAATAAAATATGCATCTCTGCCAAAGTCTTACCAATTTATTCCCAAATCAAAAAAGAATAGACATGCCAAATGCCCACTAAGCCCACTCAAACGAGAAGAATAAATGCCCTGTATGCAATATATTCCCAAGTTTTTAAAAAATCAATGCCAAATCTTGCAAATAATGTAGCTGTAAGTAACCTAAGGCAACACATTCAGAAAGCCCTTTTCTGCACTGCCCAGTGCAAACAGTGAGGTGAACAGGAACTAAAACTCAACTTCATTGCTTCCTTAGCTTGTCCACCATCTCCCATGCTTTTGTAGTATCTCTACATCCAAGAGCATGTTTCTACAGTGGAGTTTGTGCAGGGTGTGTGTGCATTTCTCTTCTATCTTCGGGAATACGCAACTCCGTGGAATTCTACTGAAAGGCCATCTCTCCTCATGGAAATTGTTGATGCTACCATTCGTTCTTTCAGTGCTCCAAGAAGGCTCCACACCTATTTGCACTACTCAGGTGACCCTGACACACAGAAAAACCTCTAAGTGACCTTAACGACTTGCTAAAAGAATGCAAATTATTATTTATATTAACTTTGGAAGTATTAAATAGAGGTACTGGACAAGATCCAGAAATAAAAGGCTTGGAAATAAAAAGCGAAAAATACAAATTGTAAGCATTTGCAGGTGACCTGGTATTTATTTTAGAAGAACCATTGGAATTCATCCCTAAGTTAATGGAAAAAATTTAGGAGTATGGAGTAAAGTAGCAGAGTTGAGAATAAATAAAAAAAATGAAAATATTAGCTAAAAACCTTACAGATAAACAGAAAAATGAACTGACAAAGAAAATAGGCCTTCAGGTAGTTAAAAGAGTAAAATATTTGGAAATTTATTTAACAGCTAGATGTGCAACTATTAAAAATAATTATATAAGGTTAATACAACAAATTAAACTTGACCTAGAGAATTGGAAAAATTTGCTATTGTCGATGATAGGAAGAATAGCAATTATAAAAATGAATATCCTGTCAAAGCTACTGTTTTTGTTTCAAACGATTCCTATAAAACTAAAAAACACTTTGATGAACTAAATGCAATAATTTTGAAATATGTTTGGCAAGGAAAAAAAGCGAGAATAAGCCTGAGCATGTGACAAGAATGGACACTTTGGATTGCCGGATTGGGAGCTTTATTACCAAGCTCTGTAGTAACATGGGTGAAAGAAGAGATAAATCTGAGAAATAGAAGATTATTACTGCTGGAGGGACAATACCTCCAAGTGGGATGGCATGCCTTCTTGCGGTATGGAAAAAATAAAATACATAAACACTTTCAAAGACATTATGTAAGGATGCTCTACTCTTAATAAGGGAAAAAGTTAAAGCAAAATTTTTAAATGAAAATTCTAGTCTGGATTTCCACAATGGAAACACTGACACCTCCAAATGTTGTAAATTTGGAAAGAATTGTAATGTATAAAGATATTTTAAATGACAAAGGGGAATTTAAAGCTAAACAG
This sequence comes from Boaedon fuliginosus, assembly GCA_027560395.1. Classification (NCBI taxonomy): domain Eukaryota; kingdom Metazoa; phylum Chordata; class Lepidosauria; order Squamata; family Lamprophiidae; genus Boaedon; species Boaedon fuliginosus. The sequence goes on along the minus strand of JANHGC010001487.1, from coordinate 30,229 downwards.
GAACTACAAAATGAAGGTGCGGACCTCGGATGGTGGCCACATTTGCCCGAATACAATCAAGATAAGTGAAAGATGCTAAAATATATGGTTTTTATAAAGAACTAACAGCACTTGATCATATACTATGAGGAACAGACAAAAATTAATAAAGAAAATATATAGTTATTTATTAAACCTTAAAATGGAAGGTGTCCAAGTGAAAGAAAGAATGATAGAATGGGCAAAAAACTTTGGATATACAATAGAATTAGACAAATGACAAAAACTCTGAGATAGAAATTATAAATTGACAATGGCAACTGCGTACAAGGAAAGAACACTTATATAAAATGTTTTACAGATGGCATTTGCCCCTGGCAAGACTAGCAAAGATGTTTAAAAACATTTCCACCAAATGCTGGAAATGTAACTGCACACTGGACTCTTATTGCCCTATGTGGTGGACATGTCCAAAGGCGAAAAAATGTGGACGAAAATACATACATGGCTAGAGAAAATGATAAAACAACATATAGACTTAAAACCAGAAATATTTTTGTTAGATATTTTGCCAGAAAATATGATAAAGGGAAGGTATATTTAATATTACATCTTTTGACAGCAGTGGGAATTGTATTTGCATAACATTGGAAAAATGAGGAAACCGAGGATATATAATCAGAAAAATACTAGACTGTGTGGAAATGGATAGGTTAATGTTAAAGATAAAGGACGAAGAAAATAGAATACTTTTAAACTTGGAATTTGTTTTACCATTGGTTAGATAATAAAGGTAGAAATTAGAAACTGGAAGAATATCATTATATATCATTACATATTAGTAAAGAATTATATATAAGTAAAAAATGTTATTACCGTTATCCCTATATATTTGTAAATTGACAGACAATACACTGCTTATTAAGCACTTATGTATGTTAAAGAAAAATGTATAAATAAAAAACTAAAAGAAAAAAGAAAAAGAAAGAATGCAAAGGGCCAGCTGTCTGCAAGGGGTATCAATCCTTCCACTCCCCACCATCCAGTCAGAGCTGAAGAAGCTTCTTGGCTGAGAAGTGAAATGTCTTCAAGGAAAAACAAAGAGGCCCAGCTGCCTCGTGAAAAAAAGCACCTTTGGGACAACCAGGACCCGGATGACTGAGGGTCTCCATAGATATTTGCTCTTATACCTTTTCTAGTATTATAATCGGATTTCCCAGAGCATTTACTTTATAAATGTAGCCTAACATAAGACGGGACAAACTTCGTATCTCTTTGCAGTGCTGTAGGCTGAACTGCAATCTGGGATCAGCCAACCATCACGTATTTGTAGGAAGAAGATGAACAATTAAAACAGGCTTAATTGATTAACCAAGCACAACTGTAATGGTAATTAAAGTTTTCTACAATTAATTATTAGATCTTAGCATCTTTGTTCACTACTATGTAGATCAAAGATGTTCTCACATGCTCAAAATTTAATAAATAGGAAACTCAAAGATGGTTTTTGATCTCTCGGTTTTTTATTCCACCCAAGATAACAAGATACGCCTGTCAAAGTTAAGCAGTATGGTGCTTTTCCAGCTGTCAATATGAATCATAAGCAAATTCAATTTATAATTCTCAAATAATTCTTTGGGTCTGCTTTTTATTCTAGTTGCAGATTTGTTAAAGGAAAAAAAGTCTTAAGCACTTGTATATTGGGGGAAAAAAGTTTAAAAATCTGTATCAACAGTTGGTTTTTTTTAATCAGTTTCTGTTGTTTCACCTAATGTCCAGATCCAGAATCTCAAGAAAATGAATCTTCATAGATGCTTTGAAATCTATAAAGTTCATTATTTCATTTGTGAAAAGCCAAGTTAACTGAATTGAAACCCTAACAATAACAACAGATGCTGTGATGGTGCGGTGATTAGAATGCAGTATTGCAGGCGAATTCTTCTGACTGCCGACTGTCAGCAGTTTGAGTCTCACCGGCTCAAGGCTGCCTCAGCCTCCCATCAAAGTCGGTAAAATGAGGATGAGGACAACAGGCCGATTCTGTAAACCGCTTAGAGAGGGCTGTGAAGCTCTGTGAAGCAGTATATAAGTCTAGTGCTATTGCTACACCGAGACGACACTCTTTGGGTGTTGACTGATGAGACTTAATTGGAAAATGGGCAGGGATGTTTTGTGGTCTGAGATAAGTAAAATAAATAAAAGCATTGTTCACACTAAGGTTTTTCAAAACTGCAAAGTGTCTCTTAGGAGCTACCAGACAACATTCTGAAGGGCAAATTCAGATGCGTTTGGCCTGAAAGCTAGGGGTTAAAGATTTCACAGTCTACTACGTGTGGCAAGCAGGGTTTTAGAAGCCTGCCTTACAGGGATACACTAGAAGCCTGTGTCTGAACTCTTATGCAAATTATGCAAAGGGCAATTAGCTGATGCTGTTTTGTACAAAGAAATGCCATCAAGAGTAAGGAAGCAGAATGTATAACAGGCTTAGGCTGTATTTTCATTGCCATCTGAGAGTAGGGACAGGAGCCAAGCAGCTTTTCGGCTCAGAGGCCCTTCCCTTCAAACTTCTCACTGCCTGCGTTGCACTCTCAGAAGGTGGAGCAGACCAGCAATTCATGGAAATGTGCTCTGGCCAGGTATTGGGAGTTCCTGAATCCATTCAGAAGTTCTAAATAGGGAAAGTTAATTCTTGTAAGCAATATTTTTTACACAAGAAAATGTTTCAGGTGCCTAACTCCCCCCATCTAATCCAAAGCGTTCTTAGTGTTTTTCAGGGGGGGCAGCATGCACCGCAGGGTTGGAGGATGGGATTCCCATGAAGCTCAGGCTTTCTCAAGCGGGGCTGGGGTCTTTGGGCTTCAACGTCCAGAATTCCACACCTCAGAAACCCCGGCTGAGAAACCCCGAGGGAGCGTCCCTTGAAGACAACATCGCATTCTCTGCCTAACTAGGCCCAGAGTCCAAAGCGACATGTTCATGTCCTTCTTTGTAGTTGAATTCATAAAATTATGATCTTCCATTCCCACCCAGTGTCTGGCGTGGGAGGCAAAAATGCTGACATTCAAAATCTAACATTAATGTGTCACTTCAGTGGCATACATCCTTAACAGGGCCATATTTACAACAAAGCAGGCTTATTTCCTCTCTGCTATTTGTGCACTAATTGTAATAGTCATCTACACAGGCACTTAAATTCATGTAACAGTACCATCCTTTGTGTTACAATGGATTTTGTTAATCAAGTAATAACGAGATATTAAAATGCCATGTTTTGCCTTTTCATTTTATTTTGTGTACCTCTGTCCACCTTTTGGGACCAAAATGAAAGCAACTTTGTGGAAACATGTAGCAAAAAATAAATAAAAACAAATACTTTGGGTTGCAATCTAGTTCCATATTTGCTTAGGCTTGGTACTAAGGAACTCAACTGATGGGACTTTTGAATAGGCACGTATAAGACTGAGTTGTTAATTATTCAGCACTGTTAATTTCCTTTCTAAATGTAAACTAATAAATGGTTTACATTTCCAAATCATATAATCAAAATTTTAACTTCCCCATTACTTGTGCCATCTGCTGAGTAAGAGAAAGCTTAAAAATTTATGGCTTTTAAAATGACTGCATTTGTTTGCATTTACAATAAGAACTGTACTTTTATTAAATTGTTAAAATGTGAGAATGATATCTTATGAATGTAATTAATTTTCAGAACTTAATGGCTAATTCATCATAGCAGCCAGCTTTCCTTATTACATGGAAGGGAAACTCTCTATTTCTATGCTGCTAGATCCTCAATAAATTTCTACTTGAGAATTACCCTTTGAGGTAAGACATTTTGAAAACTGACCTATGAATCAGTGCAAACAATCATTCATAGAAAGTTTGTTCCATGCATGTAGAACAGCTGTACCCAACATCACTTGTACTATTATGGGGGGATTTTCCAAACTTTTGCACAAATATTTAATCTTCTAAATACACACAGTAGAATATCCACAATCTTTATACGTGGTTATTTGAATGGATAAGCCAAAATTTTCCTATACCTGTGTAGGAAAAAAAATGCAAAATAGAGACATGATGTTTAGGGATTACAGGAAAGCCAGTTTGGTCTGGTGGTTAAGGCCCCAGGCTATAAAACAGGAGACTGCCTCAGCCTTGAAGCCAAGTCCTGCCTCAGCCATGAAAGCCAGCTGGGTGAGTTTGGGTCAGTCATTGTCTCTCAGCCCAACCCACCTCACAGGGTTGTTGTGGGAAAATGTGTTGGATATGTTCTCCACCTTGAGTTATTTGTAAAAATAATAAAGGGGTGGGTGGGTGCAAATAAATAAATACTGATATTATTGGAATTAGACTTGACTTGTACCTCAGTACTCTAATTGAACTGTATTATGAGGTCCAGGCAATAAGATGGAGCTCTGAAAGTTCATTCACGTATTTGGGGATTATGACATGAAATGTTTTTGCATTCATGAAGATTGAGTATTGCAGTGTTCAGCACTAGATGCTAAATTTAGCCTTTGAACCCATCAACTTGAGAATGAAGTACAAATGAGATCATTTAAAAGTACATTTAGGCATTCAGGGTTTAGTCCCAAATCTGCAACTGTATTATTTGATTATATGTGTGTTAAAAGAATATTATGCCTGGGGTATCTAGTTAGATTTATATTGCACTTCATGTATTAGCATAACTGAAAATATTTTGGGATAACTAATACGAGTTCTAGAACTACAGCGAAGTATAAGGCACAGCATTATATAATAATCAATTATAATAGTTGGGTCATGTCCTTGTTCATAGAAGTTCAATCTTTTGGTCCAAATTTTTGTTTCACTAAGTTACTGCTTTAAAAAAAGTTCTCTGTATTAGATTTCAAATACCATGTAATGCCTCTAAGTAGAACTGACATATTCAAATAATAACAGGATAGTTGTAACTACAAAGAATGCTATTGTTGAGGGTATCATTTATCAATTCTATGGCCCCCATTATTCATGCATTTTACATGTTGGGAATACAGTAACTTCAAAGAATAATAACCCAGAATGGCTACGTTCTTAATAATTCATGCTCACTTAATAAAATATACTAATAATCATAATGAAAGGATGGTTATAAAAGTGGAAAAATGTAAAAATTTATTCCAAGGAAAATTAACAGGCTACACAAATAAATTTTGGTAAATGCAACTTTATATTGAAATCCACACACCTGTATCTTAAAGAAGGAAAGATTCACAGACTCAAATGTCTTTCTAAGGTACTAGAAATCATATTATATGCTTTCACAAGTTAAAACTGAAATAATTTGAAACAACTAATACACCAAAAATGTGCAGAAAGTATCAACAAGACTGCGCCCTCAGTAGAATAAATGCTTTACACATTGTGCAAGTTATCTTACTAAGGCTGGGGTCTTCCCACGACAACAGCTGTCTTAAAAATATAAACACACATAGACGGCCTGTGTTTCGCAGAACAAACTAGAATGGGCAACACATTTAGAGTGGGGGGGGGATCATACCATCCTAGCAATAGACATACTGATCTGGGGGGATCATGGGAATAAAAATAGGATTTAAGTGATCTTTCATGCATCCCCAAATGACAGACTAGAGTGACTGATCCATTCTTCTTTACTTATCTGCTAAAATACTGAACAAAATGGAAGATACTAGATAATCCCTTAAGGCAACATGTGGCATATTCCATGTAAGGATTACTTTTCGACATTACAATTGGATAATCTCATTAATGTTGCCTATCTAATCGATATCTAGCTTTTGAAAATATAAAATGGGTCTAATCAATATTAAATCAAATTACATTTAAAAAAAAAAGACATAAAAAGGAAACAAACTAACAGAGATTACAATTATATGCATGTAATATTTCATCCAAAAGGAAACGATTTTAAACAAAAAAGAATATACTCAGAGAACATTAAAAGTCTTTAATTTAAACAAAAGGGGAGGAAAAATCTAGAAAACTGAATTGCTTTGGAATCTTCCTCTAAACAAACAAAGGATGAAAATTCAGCACTGCATGGCACCTCATTTCCCATCAACTACAGGACCTCAGTCAGTCCCTAGATTTTAGTCTTCAAAAAATAATCATCATATGAAATAGTTGGAAGGTCATCCAGTGCCTAAAATTAGTTTTAACATATTAACCTTATGTCAAACTTAATTAATTCAGATGTCCAATGCTAACCTTTGTGATGGTCTTACTTTACGTCATGGTATATATATATACAGCATTTTGGGCTGATATATTTAGCACCTGCTACTCTCTGAATCATTACCTAGATTTCAACCACATCAAAGCATTTTAGAGCAACGGCTCAGTTCTTTATCCTTAGTTACAAACCTCCCCAACGGTCAGCAGGAATAAATTGGGATTTCAAAATAGGATTTAACGATGAGCTATTGCCAAGATGGCAGAACATCCTCGCCCAGATCCTTACAATTGCTGACATTCCTCTTTTAACGCTGCTTTCCTCCTCTTCTTCTCCTCAAGACATGGCAACAGTAACCCCACAATTGCTTAGTAGAGAAGGGTAGTGTTTTCACAAGACTAAAGATTTTACAGATGCTCCCTCATATAACACAGTAAGGTTCCCTTGGTAACCTGGATTTTCTGCAGTAAAGAAGGGTTGTGCTGAAGCAGCGCCTCAGCTCTCTGTTGGAGAAAATGCACACAAAAGGATTGATTCCAGCTTGGGCAAAACTCATCCAAACGGCGGCTGTCAGAAATCCCCCAGGAACCACGGGGCCTCTTGCAAAAACTCTCCAGTAGCAGGCGATCAGGTAGGGCCCCCACAAGGCGAGGAAGAGGAAGGTCATTATATAGAACATTCGACTGATGCGTTTTTCCATTTTGAACTCATCCAAGACAAGCAGCCTCCTCCGGCTTGTGGTGTTAGCATTTTGCCGGATTCCCAGCAAGGTAGGCGGCGTGGGGCCCCTTCCGAACCCGGCCAGCCAATTTGCAGCCGCTTGACCACTGGCTCCCGGACCGTGAAATGTCCAGTTCTGGCTCACCGCAGCAACAAACTGAACTGGCTTCATTTTCCTGCGATCGTGGACAAAAAAGATCAGCTTGAGGTAGACAAGCTGTGTGGCTAGAAGGATGAGGGCAAGCAGCAGCATGAATCCCAGCGAATCATTGGCTCTAAAGGAACGATGCTGGAAGGTGCACTGGTCTTCCTCCCTAATAAATGAATAGGTGCCCACATCCAGCACGGGAGGGAAAGCCATCGCTACAGAGAGGGTCCACACCATACAGATCACGGCCAGGCAAGTCCAGAAGGACAGCCTTTTCGTATAAAAGCGGTGGTGGGCAATAGCTAAGTATCTGGTGACGCTGATGCAGAAGAGCATGAAAGCTGTGTGGAAACAGGACAGGACACCCAAGAAGGCGATCACCTTGCAAGTGAGGGCCCCGTAGGTCCAAGACGATCCGTTTTTCACAGAAGTAAAAACAAAGGGGAAACAAATTGCAGAGCGGAGGATGTCTGAGCAGCAAAGATCCAAGAGGAAGTAGTAAGGAGCTCTGTGCAAGGACTTGTCTTTAATGAGCAAGATGGAGATCAGGAGGTTCCCCACCACACTGACTCCTATGATGAATCCCAGAGAAGTCAATTTCAAAAACGCCGTCAAAGGAGAAAGGTTTTGCAAAATGTTGTCAGCTGCATGGCTGTAGTTCGCCATAGATGGATGGAAGGTAAGAAGGTTGCCTTAGTCAAGTCTCACGATCTGTACAGGTGAATAAGGAAAAAACAGATCCACGCATCTTATGGTGAACGTATTCCAAAAGCAGGGCTGACCTGGGGTTTAGCTACAGAGCACCTTCTCTTTCCTCCCATCTGACTCGTCATGCCATCAAAATACCTGGAAGGGGGGGGAAAAGAATCAAGCCATCAGGCCTTAAGTTAACATACAAATAATGCCAGGATGTGCTAACCAACATGATAATTTATGGAGAGCCAAAGGAAGTTGCCAGTTGGAGTACTATTATTTGTTTGAGGGAAATTCAGTGAGAACCGCACACCTACTATGCGAGGCTTTCCGTTTACTCACAAGCCCTCCGATTGTTTACAGCCCCAAAGGGGGGAGACCGGGGCCTTTCCTGCCCCCCAACAGCTGGATTCCCAGCAGACAATCCAGGCGCCGCGGACACCGGGCTGTCCGGAGAGAAACGCAACGGGCGGGAAGGCCGCCGAGTGCTTCGTCATGCCCACCGTCTCTGTGTACCCGGAGAGGCTGGAGGCAGATGCGGGGCTGGGCCCCCTCCCAGAGAAGCCCCGCCGAAGGTCCCTTCCCTACCGCGGCTCCCCAAAACGGATCCCCCCCGAAGGAGGCCCCGCGTCTCCCCAGGGATTCGCCCCAGCCCCCCTCAGCCTAGTCCCCGAATGCCGGCAGCGTCGGCGGCCCTGCGGTCGACGGGCTTCTGCCTCTTCTTACCACCGGGAGAAAAGCCGAGCAACGCCGCCTGTACCGAGGGGGAGTCGGTGTGTCTCTGGGAAAGCTGCCCCGGGAACAGCGGCTCCTCAGGCGTCGCCCACCCGGGGCCTCAAAGCCGAAGACCCCTAGCTGGCCTCCTGGACTCCGGCCTTCGGGTTCAGCCCCCCCCCGCAACAGTCCCTGGCCCGCCAATGAATCCAGGGACGAGGGGGGGGCGGGAGAGCCGTTCCCGGCGGCAGCAGCCGAGGCGGCCCCGCGCTCCGCCGTGGCCCTCCCTCCGCCGCCCTCGCTTCGCGGCTTCGCAACCGCATCCAAGGAAAAGCCCGTCCGCCCTCCAGGAATCGCGCTCCTGCCGGGGGGGGGGGGAGCCAGGCGCTGGCCCGGAGTCCGCCAGCCTCGTCCCGCAGCGGCCCCCCCTCCCTCGCTCCCGCCGCCCATCAGCCCCTCGCCCGGCCAGCCCGGCAGAGGCTTCACCTGCGGGGACGGGGCTGCCGGCGCCGCTGCTCCCTTCCTCGCCCGGTTCGGCCACGGCTCCCCCCGGCCCCCCCGGCAGCCGCCACCGCGCCGGCTCCGCTCGGAGGGGA
>JANHGC010001487.1:6343-17545 GCA_027560395.1 Boaedon fuliginosus | reverse complement strand
TCTCTCTCTCTCTCTCTCTCTCTCTCTCACACACACACACACACACACACACACACACACACACACACACACACATATACAAGCACATATATAAGCACACCTACCCAAATAAATATTTTGTTAAGACTTCTTCCATTTTTAGAAGAAGTCCATTCAGTATGGAACCTTACACAAGAAGTATGAATTACTATTGAATCTTCCTCCCAATGAATCATATTTGCATTTACCTTTCCAAATACTAGTGAATATGATGTCAACAGACTATGTTCACCAAAAGAAATGACTCAGGAGAGACTCATGAATATCCAATGATATACATTAATTCTACTATTTACTACTACTTATGTAGCAAGGACACTGAATGTGGCGAGAAATAATAAGCACATACAAATGAGTTGTATATCTTTTTTCACTACAACCAGGCCCAGGGAGGCAATAGAATAGCAGCTTTAATGTGTTCCATTTAATGTAATGCAGCTGTTGAATAAAATGGCAAAAGAAAATAGGTCACTGGGTATATTCCTTTGGTCTTTTGATAAATTAAATTATATTTACCTGATTGTGTCACAAGAATGATATTTACTTTTGCTGATGTAGGAAAAGAAGACTCTTCCCCAAAGCTATTATTGTACCATTTTGTAAACTCTATACATTTAGAAAAGGTTTTGGATTGAGCACTTAGGAAAAAATAGTTAATATGCTTCTAAATACAGATCACCCTAATTAGCAAACAATTCAGCTTTTTGTAAAAATAATTTCAGTTATACTATATTTATACTTTATAGGAGCAGGATGGTAGAGGACAGGAAGGCCTGGAGGAATATTGTCCATGGGGTCGCAATGGGTCAGACACGACTTCGCAGAATAATGCACAAGTTTGTCATTTGGCAATATTTATATCATTGATTATTAGAATTTATTGTTCTGATGAAAATTAAATAGAAGCAAGAGTCCAGCCTGATTCTTTTTATCATAAAAAAGTATTTATTTCAACTAAGTGAAAATCAATAAATGAACAACAATAATTCAATCACACAATGTTGTTTCATGATCATCATTAGGTTTGTGCAAAACAAATTGGTCAGCAAGTATTTTCCAGCATTTTCAATCATTCACAGCATCTTCAGTGTTGTCCGAAGAAGCATTAGCAGTCAGGGTTCCCACTGATGCCCTAATTAAATAATGAACCTCGAGCCAAGCTTCAAAAGAAATCCAGTTATTGATTAGGAGCTTCATGTCCGCACATTGCAAGTGAAGCCAACTCTGACCCCACGTAATTTATGGTCCAGCTCTGACCCTGTTTCCCCCTCCCCTCAAGGTGTGTCATCAGTCACATTCTCCAACAAAGCAATTTCGCAGGTTGTGGAGATCACTCCCCTGTGGCCACTGTGTGTAACCCCGGAGACAGCCTTTACAGAGATATGACTGGAATGTGCTTTTGTTTTGAATGACATGCTGTCTCGCCACAGCTGCAAGTTTGTTTTCCCATCCCCCTTGCCTATGGCATCTCAAGAGCAGGCCAGGGATTGCATCTGGGTCATGTGGGAGAGGACGTCAGCTAGAAAGTTCCTCCCCACTGGGATGTGTTTTAACACAAAGTTGAACTGGTTGAAGTATTGAGCCCAGCGAACTTGTTTGGGCAATAGTTTTTGCAGGGTCCTAAGGGCCTCCAGATTTTTGTGGTCAGTCCAGACTTTGAACAGTCTCTGCCCTCCTTCCAGCAGGTGACACTAGGCTAGCAGTGCCCATCTCACTGCAAAAGCCTTTTTTTCTCATGCAGTCCATTGCCTCTCTGTGTCTGTGAGTTTGCAGGAGATGTAGGCACAGGGCTGTAGGTTTCCTTCGCTATTTCTTTGGAGTAGCACTGCTCCCACTGCCACATCACTGGCATCTCCTTGGATAATGAAGGGTTGTTTGGGATCAGGATGCTTCAGTACTGGTTCCTTTGCAAAAATTCCTTTAAGTGTTTTAAATGCCTTTTGGCAGGTTAGGTCCCACTGTAGGAGTTGTCCTGGGCAGGGGTTTGTCCCTGGGCCCCCTGTCATTTTTACCTTTGTCCAAGCTGTCATAGAAATCCAGTGACTGGTCATCGTTGGCTGGAGTTTTCCCCTTCGGCTGGGTGGGGAGGGACCTCTGTGACCTGGAGTGCTTTTGGGGATGTGTTGGTGGCACACCTAGGGCCTTGTTCTGGTTGTGCCCTGGGTGGTGACTCTGGCTTTGGATTCCTGGCTGGGGTCATGCATACTGATGCCATGATGCCTATCCCTCCACATCTGTAGCATTTCAGCTGGCTTCATGGAGAGTTGGTTTTGGGTCCGTCTGTGGTACTTTGGCTTCCCATTGGCCAGGTGATCTCCAGTCTGGTTGTCCTCTCTCCTTGGTGTCCAGTTACTTTCTCATTTCATTGGCGTGCAATCTGCCATCAACTTTTATGCTTCTCAGAACCACTCAGACATTCTGTTTGGGACGTCCCAATAGGTGGTTACCTGGGCAATTTTCTTATTCAGGCTTGTTCTGAAAAAATGAACTAACAGCCACTCCAGCAAAGGGGTAGTTTCCCCATGACTCTTCTGAACTCATGGATATGTTCCTTAATGGGTCACCCTCTCTGCTTTCAGGGGTTTCAAAGGTTTCAGAGTTCATCTTCCTTGTACGTACCTCCTCAAATCTGGCTTCTAGCTGTCATAGGAAATCATCTACATCTTGCAGTTTATTTTATTTATTTATCTATTTATTTATTTATTTATTTATTTATTTATTTATTTATTTATTTATTTATTTAGATTTATACCCCACCTCATTTCCCCGGTCAAGGGGAAATTAGGAGAGCCTCAGTTAGGGGCTCTCCTCTTGTGGAGCACTGCTAGCCATTACCTTGCTTCTCCCTCTAGCCCCACAGCAATGATATTCACCATGGCACTATGGGGTTGGTAGAGGTGTCCTTAGGACTCTAGGTGGATCTCAGCTGAGTAAAGGAATAGAGCCAGCTGATCTGTGTCCCCATTGAATTCCCCCCTGAATCGGGCCAGCTCAGTCAGCACTGTTCTTCCCTCCTCATGTTGGCCCCATAAGCCTGCACTTGATGTAGCTGGCAGTCTTCCTTGGTTCTAGTTCATAGAGAGGGGAGGGGATGTCTACCCTGGGTGGTTTGCCTGTTGTGTGGGGGAGATGTTGTCTGCAGCCTCGGGCTCCTTCTCCTTCTGGTGGGCTCCATTCCTGTCTGTGTCTCCTCACTTCAAAGGACTCAACTGTAACCCCCCTCTCTTTTGGGTGGCACAATGGCCCCTCATAACAAAGGGTGGCCCAGTCAAACGTCTTCCTCAGCTTCTCTATGGATCTCCCCAATGGTTCTCTTATGGGGTCTGGGTGCCTGGCCTGTGCCCAGTCCCACATCCATTCCACTCTTCCTAGCTTGCTTAGGGGCCTTCCCCCCTTTGGTTGCTAGAATGCGGGCAACTGCTTTAGGGATTCTTTTCCACCAATACTCGTCCCTTTTTGCTTCGGTCGATGGATCAGACTTTTCTGATTTGATAGTCAGGGAGAACTGCACTCAAGTTGTGATTGGGCTGCTGGGTCCTGGAAGTCCCTGGTTGGAGGCAAGTTCTGCCTCTTTCTGGATCACCTGGAGTAGGCTCTCTTCAGATAGTCTGCTCTCTGCCATGATAGCATGAGTTTCTCTCCATGCACCCCAAGGGTCGGGGAGAGACTGGAGAGCCCAGGGGTCAGGAGCCCCTGTTATTTTGATTAGTTTTGAGAGAGTTGGCTTTCTGTCAGCATTCTGACTGATGCCCTAATTAAATCATGAGCCTTGAGCCAAGCTTCAAAAGCAATCCAGTTATTTATTAGAAGCTTGATGTTGGCACCTTCCATGTGAAGCCAACTCTAACCCCACATATTGTTTTTTTATAAAATAGTTTTATTGTTTAAAAGCAAATCAAGACAACATAAAGAAAAATAACAAAGACAACAAACAAAAAAAGAAAAATTATACATATGAAAGTATAGAAAAGATAAAATTTTTGCTGTGTTTGCAGGATATAGTTGTCATATTACTGTAACATAAAGTACATATATTTTTGTATTATTCATACATTACTTATTCCAAAGTAGGTATTCGGTGTGGTTTCCCTTCCTATCAGTCTTTTGTTTTGTTTTGTTTTGTTTTCTTATCCAATCATACCAGAGGTCCCAGGCTTCATACGAGATCATGTCTTCTTTATCTTTCAGACTCAATGCAAGTCTATCAGCTTCCACACAATTCAACACTTTTTTAATTAATCTATCTTCTCCTGGGGCCTCCGACTTCTTCCAATCTTGTGCATACAGCATTCTCGCTGCCATTGTGATATGTTTAATGATATATTTGTCTTTTTTTGGTAGTTTATTGTATGTTCCTGACAATATCCCCAATAAAAATATTTCCGATTTTGTTTCTATTCGTGATCCTATTATCTGTTCCAATAAATTACTGACCCTTTCCAATACTTTTTGGCTACCGGGCATTGCCACTATATATGATAATATGTTCCGTGCTAGTGGTCACATTTCCAGCAGTTCGGTTTCAAGTTTGAGTACATCTTTGTCAATATTGCTGTGGGTAAATGCCATCTATAAAATGTTTTGTAGATATTTTCTTTGTAGGCTACCGCCTTCATAATTTTGAGATTTCTATCCCATATAGATTGCCATTCCTCCAGTGTAATTGTGTGGCCAATGTTCTTTGGCCAGAGAACCATGCATTCTTTAACTGTTTCCTCCTCCATCTCCACCTCTAGTAGAGACTTAGAGCATTTTTTAATTAGATTAGTGTCCCAGTCTAATAATATTTTATCTAATATTTGTGCTTCCCTATATATGCCAGTGGCATCTTGGTCTTTCTTAAATCTTGCCAGTATCAGGTTATATGGCCACCAGTCCAGACCCATTCCTTTGTCTTGCAACTCCTCCCTTGTTAGTAGCTCACCTTGGTTATTTATTAGGTCTTTCTATTGTATTATTTTCTTCTGATCCAAAAGATTGGGGTACATCAGAGCCTCCGTTGGGGATATCCATTTTGGTAATTGGTTGCAGTGTTTAAACTTGATGTTATCTCAGGTTATAGCTGCCTCGAGTTCCCCTGACTAGGGAAATGAGGCGGAGTATAAATCTAATAAAATAAATAATTTTTTTTCCCTCAATTCTTTGTTTTTCCCCCTCTCTGTGGACTTCTTGACACCATTTGGACTTCTTTGACTCCCACTCCCAACTGCCCCTTTACTTTAAATAAAGATAAAATTGTCTAGGTTTGTTAATGAGTTGCATCTGAGCTCTGTAAGTTTGATTTCACAACACTTTTGTTATTGCAAATTTGGTTTCACAATACTTTGGTTATAAGAGAAAGAGAAGATAAAGACATTCTCTGCTAATCTCCAAGATAATGAAAAGCATTCCGAATGTTTTTTGATTACTGATATATGCAGGTAAACAGCAGTTGACTTTCTAAAAACACCTTTGGGACAGCAGTTGACTTTATTTAGATCTTGTAACAATGCACTGGGCTGTTCTTATCTTAAAGAATACCCTGGTAAGGAGTATTTTTCTTTTTAATATTTATGATTTGTTTCCCACCTTTTGGCAAAGTGGCTAAGAATAAATGTAAACAACATTTAAAAACCTTGTTAAGTACCATAGTTAAAACAATTGTTAATATAATCAGAAATCTTGACTGAACAGGAAGATCTTCATTCTTTTTCTGAAAAGGTAGTTGATCACAGGTTTTGAAGCTTGGCACTGCATAATTTGGGAGTGACCCAAGGGATGGGTTTCGGGGGAAAAAGAAACTATTTTGAAATGGCTTCTGCTAACCTTCATGCCTAATATGTTCATTCCAAGATAAGCTGTTCCTCTATGGAAGAAGTAAGGGCCACACAAATGTCAGAAAGACATCTTTAATCCTAGTGAGCATTAAAACAATCTTGAAAACTTCAGGCAGATTTATATCAAACCCACAGATCTCCTACTGTTACAGTTACTAGAGGAGATGACCAGCAATTCCTTAGGTCAACATTGGTTCTGCTATTTCTCTGACTTTCAAGCACTCTAGTGCTGCTGTGTGAAATGGGAAGTATCGTTAACTGTACTGATTAAAAGTATTTTTAATACAATCTATATACAATCTGTATATAAAATCCAATACACTTTGCCTCTTTGGAGACTAAGGCAGCAATCTGTTGCAGATGTAAAGGAAAACTTAAGAATGGTCCGTGCCTCGCCCTCTCCTTCCCTCTGGCCTCTAGCCAGCTTCTGTCTCAGTCGTTTTTCTCTGGCCTTTACCCTGTTCTTCAGCACTCACCATCATTTCTTGAGTTCCTTTCCAATCTCCCCATCAGGTATTTTGTGTTTATCGTTTGGTTTTTCCAAGAAAGATCATGGAGGGAGAAGATATGTTTGTGCTCATTTGTCATTTTTCTTGATATTTGTAAGTTTCAATTACTTCCCCCCTACTACCCTTTGAAGTAGGAGAGATGGTTGCCCAGCAACTGATCAGTTTCAGTTCTGCTTTACTGGACCCAACTAGTTGCATAATTGTAGTACATCTACTTCTGCTGCTATTCCTGTCTTGGTGTTTCCCCACATGCTTATTTCACATTTAAAGGCAGAAAATGCATGGCAGGAGAGACCCACTGAGTCCTGGACTCCCCATATCTTTGCTGTCTGTCCTGATAGGTGGTTTTTTCCCCCTCTTTGGTGATGAAGTACTGGAGAGAGACAGCCACAAAACTAAAAAAGAAAACCAGACATCTTGTCTGTCATATCTTAGTCCAGGGGTGTCAAACGCAAGGCCCGCAGGCCGAGTCTGGCCCATGGATGCTTAAATCTGGCCCACAGGGCTGGCTTGGAAATGCCAAAGGAGCTGCCTGCGGTGCCTCTGGCAGCCCTAACAGGGCAGGTGGGGCTCTGCGCAGCCCCCACAAACCCCATTTTTGGCCTGGGCGGCACTTTCGCCCTGGGGTGCGTTTTGGCTAGTGCGGTGCTGTGTAAACCATTTAGAAACAGCTGTAAAACACCATGAAGTTGTATATAAGCTCCAGTGCTGTCTGCTTGTCCTATGTGGTTGGATCTTTCTTCAGTTATTCGTCTTGAGGATGTAACGTGGAAGAGCTATGCCTGTAGGTCCTCTTAGAATCGGGTCCCGCCTGGGTGCTGTTTTATTTTATTTTTTTAGAGAGAGATACAGTCGCTGACACAGATGTTGTCAGATATCCCTCCCTATATTGGAAACACTTAATCTAAGGAATAAACCTAAAAGCTCTGATTAATTCTATTTATTAGAAGGAAAGTTAAGGTCACAACACAAGAATACCAATGAGTATTATATTTTTCAAACGAGACACCTATATATAAACAATCTGTGGCAAGCCCGTCAAAGCAGCGGCCTGCGTGCTGGACATGTCAGGCACAGGCCACACCCGACCTGGCTTCGCAAAGGCAAAGAATGTCGCAATATGTCATGATCTGTCCTGGGACAATCGAGTTTGACAGCCATGATCTGTGGTGACCATTTTTCTTAATCTTTTCCCTGCCCTTTTTGATATTAGGAACAGCCTGCATCTTTTGAGAAGGTGGATCAATCTGCATTGATCCATTGCTTTATTAACCCTTACTGTATCCCTTTTATAAGAATTAGAAATACCTCTTGCATTTTATTATCAACACTTTCCTCAATCAGGAGAAATACCATCTGTTTTGAAAGTGATGGTGATATATTCTCCAGTAGCTCCGTCTGTTTTCACTTTCAACCACAATGAACTGAGCAGGAAGATCTAACCAGTCAGCAGGCTGACTATTATTGCTATTATATGAAGACTAATTCCACAGAGAACAGTATTTATGGAATGGAGTGTTTAACTGTTTTTTTAGACTTTCCTAGAAAGGTTAAAAAAGAAGCTAGCTGTAAAACCCTGTTCTTCATACTTGTGGCTCAACATTAGATACAAGTACTTGTTAGGGTTTGTGTTGGAAGTCACTAGTCCTCATGTCTCCTGCAGACACTTATTGCTAGAACATCCTGTTTGTTATGATTTTAATTTTATACCATCTACATAATTGATAAGGCTAAAAATGAATAGATTCGATGCTCCCATGCTCTCATTTTCAATGAAGTGACTTTCCCAGAATCCCCCCAAACCCCCTTGGGTTACAATGTTGCAATGGGTGTTAAAATGACTTGAATTTGGAAATCCATCATCTTATGTGCAATACAGAGAAAATCCATCAGCCTGTTGTAATGCTTCTCCCAAAGATTAAGCAAAATCTGTCTTTGGGCTTTCCATTCTGATTCCCAATGAATAAGGCATATCTATTTTATTTGTGGCACTAGAAAACCATCCTGAAATGAAGCTCCTACTAAAATATGCGTGATTAATTGGATTCATTAAATTTCAAACTAGAGCAAATGAAATAAATGAGTCATTCTGCTATAAAAGCCAGCCCTTGATTCCCGTGTGCTCGTTTCGTAATGCTTTGTGTATGCATGTGCACTTACAATATTATGAACAACTCTTTAAAAAAGAGCAAATCAAGGAAAAGAAACTGGAGATTGGCTTAGGTCCTCTGATTTCTGTTGTTTGACTTTCAAAAAGTTGGCAATTATAAACAATCTCCATTAACAATACTTGATTCACTGATTCCTTAAGCCAGACCAAGGCAATTTTCAATTTATTCCAAGCATGTGGCTCTGGTAAAGAATGAAGTCATCTTCAGCACTGCCTCCATAAAAAGAATTGCTTTCTTAAAGACAATTAAAAAGAGGGATATACGTTTTTAAGGGCATATACTAATTAAGAGATTTTTTTTTTCCGTTACAGAAAGCAGAAGATGTGAGTCACAATTAGCAACATAGCAACTTTTATTCCAGAAGAGTCATGAAGTCAGTAAGAAATAAAGACGAATACGCGAGCCACTGACACACAAGCCAAAAGGACTAACTCTGTGGCCATTCCCTTTTCCCAGCTCTGTCCACCTCTGGCTCTCCCACCAGGGCAGGTTCTCCCTTATGGGCCACTCTGGCCCGAGCTCTGCACAGGACAGGACATCCAGGCATCCCTAGTTCATCAGGTAGCTTCTTACATCACTATTCGACATCAGTTTTGTTGCCTGAGGAATTTAATGCCTTGCATTTCTTCTCTTACTTTACAGTATTCATTAGGGTTTTTTATTGCCTATGGCTGAATGGCTGTTGAAGAAACAATTGTGATAAGGTAATTATAAGTGTGTATATGTAAATAGATGTAATCATATGGGATGCGGTGGCTCAGTGGCTAAGTCGCTGAGCTTGTCTATCAGAAAGATTGGCAGTTTGGCGGTTCGAATCCCTAATGCTGCATAACAGAATGAGCTCCCATGACTTGTCCCAGCTTCTGCCAACCTAGCAGTTCGAAAGCCTGTAAAAATGCGCGAGGGGGACCTTTACCTTTAATTATTATTATTATTATTTATTTGATTTATATCCCACCTCTCTTCACCCATTTGGGGAACTCGAGGCAGCAAGTATATATGTTCTTTGTGATCATTTCAACTTTCCTTTATCTTTCACTTCCAACTTTATCTATCTTCTTGTGGGATGCAGCAAAGTAGTAGAAATGACAAGCAGAAACCTGAGCTATTCCTGAAAATAAGGATAGATGTGTTAGAGGATGGAAAGAATCTGCCATGGATTTCAAGGGAATGATGACATAACTGATTAGAAAGCTCACTATGGCACAGATGTACAGATTAGCTTCTATTCAGAAGCTGATAGGAAATCCTACATTAAGGAGCTTCCGGGTTGGTACCGGCAATACTGGGAGCGAGATCCGCTACCTCTGCAGACCTCGCCCCAGGCCCGCCAGTCCGAGGGCCCGTACGAGGCCCCAAATCTCCCTGGAGGAGAGGTAAGGCAGGCAAGCGTGGTGAGGGGATTGAGAGGGGCCGCATACCCTCTCCCCGCCCGCTGGGAGCTCCAGCTAGGACCAACCATCTAGCCTGGTCCACCCCGGGAAAAAAGAGTGGCAGGAGGGAGAGAAGAAAACCTGACCGGTGCAAAACTGAGCGAGATTGAGCACAAGCAGATTTAAATCCCCCAAAAGACCTAAATATTGTGTTGCAAAAACGAGAAAGCGGTGACATACGAGGGAGGCAACCAGACAAAATGGAGGGACCTACCCTTTCAACTTTCCCCGCGCCCGGAGGAAACCCCCGAGGGCCCTGTCCAGAGAGAATTGGTGAGAAAGACACTGGGTTGTTGTAAAGTCTTGAGTTTCCCCGAAAGGTATGAAGAAAGGTGGGATATAAATCTAATAAATAAATAAATAAATAAATAAAGTCAATTTTTGTCTCTTTGTGGGGAGAATGGAGCAACACGTGGAAAAATGCATTGAAAATTGAAAAGACACTCAATTTTTTAAAAAATGGATGATATCTTGGATTTAGGAGCGGAAATTAAAGAATCATTGGCTAAAATGTTAACTCAAGTAATTAAAATGGAAATACAGATAACCTTGAGAGAGAAATTGGATATGCAGGAGGAGACGGAGATGAGCGAAATGGAGGCGAGCGTGATGGAAGAGGAGCGGAAGGCGGAGGACTATGCAGAGGGAAAGATGGCGATGAGGCAGAAAATGGCAAGATGCATTCTAATGTACTTTTTGAGGGAAAATAGACAAATTAAAGTAGCTGAGATGACAATGGAGAAGGACTTACAAAAAGATGATAGATCTGGACAAAAAAAAAAGGGAGGCTGATAATAAAGTGGTAAAGACAGGGGCAACGAAAGACAATAATAAGAAGAAAAAGATGACACGAGCCTTGGGAGAGACCATCGGGTAGGGCGGAAATGGGAGGGGAAGGGACTTCCAGAAGATGAAGAGGAGGGACGAAGGTTGAGTTGAAATGTAATTTTAATATGGACGGATGACTGGTACCACGACAGAGTCTAATATTATAAATATGAAATATAAAAAATATAAAAGAAAATGTTTTTTTCTTTCCTTTTTTCTTTTCTTTTTTATTATTTTTTAATTGATGGAGTAAGCTAATATCTTAAGGGGCTAATTAGAAAAGATAGATTTAATAGAATGCTATTAGATAGAGTTTAATAATGTTATAAAAGATTGATATATATTGAAATCAAGATAGAGCTTATGCATATGAAATATAAAGAATACAAAAATGTTTTTAAATTGA
>JANHGC010001486.1:98824-109233 GCA_027560395.1 Boaedon fuliginosus | reverse complement strand
CCTCGGTTGCCTTGGGAAGGGAGAGGGAGGGTTGTGTGTGTGTGTCTGTGTGTTTGTGTGTGTGTGTGTGTGTGTGCGCGCGTGGCGGGGTGTCGGCAAGGGTGGGACCGAAGTGCCTCGATATGAAGTCTTTCTCTCTCAGGAGCCGAAGCGAACACTTTCCAGATGCTGCTTTCCGAAGCACTCGGCGGCAGCTCTGAGGAGGAGGAGGAAGACGCGGCGGTGACCCGAGCGATGGAAGCGGCAGTTGCCGCCGCCATGGAGAACCGGGCATGAGCCCGGCGTCGTGGAGGCACTATCGCAATCTTAGATAGACCGCCGCCGCCGCCGCCGCCGCTGCTTTGCCTGCCGCTTGTTGCTTTGCTTCGGTCCGAAGCCCTCGGAGGCTTCATGGGTGGCGACCCCGTGACTTTTCCGTCCTTGCCCTTGGCCCGTAAGGCGATGAGGTCGCGCCTAGGCTGAGCCGAGCCGAGCCCGGCGCCCTTTCCGCTGCCAGCTTGAGCCCGGGCGCCCGAGGGGAGCGCGGGAACCGCGAGGGGCCATGGCTGCGGCCATCGCCAGCGGTCTCATCCGCCAGAAGCGCCAGGCGCGCGACTTGCAGCACTGGGACCGGCCCTCGGCCAACAGGAGGCGCAGCAGCCCCAGCAAGAACCGCGGGCTTTGCAATGGCAACCTGGTGGATATCTTCTCCAAGGTCCGCATCTTTGGGCTCAAGAAGAGGAGGTTGCGGCGCCAAGGTGTGTGTGTGTGTCTGCGTGCGTGCTGGTGTGCGTTCTGTCTCTTTGTGTGCGGCTGTGTTGTGTTTTGAAACGAAAGTCACAAGTTGGGGCTATAGGGAGTAGTCCTCGCCTGACGGCCGCAGCTGAGCCCAACGTTTTATGTTGCTAAGTGAGAAATGGATGAAGTGACTTTTGCCTCGTTTTACGACTTGGCGTTGCCACACTCGTGAAGCGAATCAACGCCAGGTGTTAAAATTAGCAAAATGGGGGTTAAGCGAATCTGGCTTCCCCGTTGACTCTTGCTGGTCCGAAGGTCGCAAAAGGGGAATCCGTCCTCCCCCCTTGCAATGGTCATAAATGTCAGTCAGTTGTCAATGTAAATCTGAATGTAAATCACCTAACCATGGGGATGCTGCAATGGTCATTAGTGTGAAAAATGGTCATAAGTCACTTTCACTGCCGTTGAAACTTCAAACGTTGTAAGTTTGAACTGTTGTAAGTCAGGGACTGCCTCTACCCTGTGGGTAAAGGACAGAGAAAACGAATGAGGAAACAAACAAATAACAGAAATCACCTCCTCTTACCTTCTTGATGCTCCCATTAGGGCTTGTGGTTGGGGAAAAAGGGCTCTCCCATTCCATCTGCTCTTTTAGATGGCTCGGTGCCCATTGTAGAGAGGCTATCTTGGAGTTAATCTGTCAGAAGGGATTCTCCTGGCTTGTATTAGGCAGTAAACAAGTTTTCCACCATAAGCATGCATGTGAACAAATGTGTAAACTCCCTATCTATTGAATCATATTTGGTGTGTGAATGGTACAGTTATATGGAGTGCTAAAAAGTCCATTTAATTATGATCAACAATCAAGCTAACCACTGAAATGCTGATAGTGCTTATAACACTTTATACAACTGATAGTGCTTATAACAACAATCCACCGAATCTGCGCTTTGAGTACTTTGATTACAAGTACCATGTTCCAAACACTGCAATATTTGGTGAAGTGATTGGGAAAAGTGCTTTCAATAAATTCATTTGCTTTTGATGTAGTCAAGAGTATTATATATATAAAAAGTCTGGCTTTGTGCCCCAGGTTTCTGATGTGCTCATCATCTGTGCTACTAATGCTTAAGATGGGTCTGGTAAGATTATCAGTATTTCAGATGAGTATGTGGCATTGTGTAAATGGGATCCCTTATGCCGCTTCATTTTCATGCAGAACAAAATGCTTAAAAAGCATGTTTTAGTTAAGCTGGGTGAGTTCTCAGAGGGCTTAAAGTACAACAGAAAACGTTGCTCTTTGAGATCTGTGAACAATATTCTAACTTGTTTCCAATCCAGTTGTGTGAAAATGGTTAAGAAACCTTGAAGCCCTGTAGAGACAGCAAGGAGAAAAATAGTGTGTGCACTGTAAGCCAAAATCAGTAATGGAAAAACCATAGGAAATCTACAAAACCATTGCTAGCCATACTTGATTTTCTCATTGCTTTCATTTCCCCTAGAATATTTTTTTTGTTTTAATAATGAATATAGCAATATCCATTTGAAGGCAACTTTTCTAATGTAAAAGATAAATTATAATCTTTCCAGTACTAACAATTTACACGGAGAAAAGGAAATGAAGTCTTTATAGGAAAATAAGCCTGAGGAGAGAACAAGCGGGCCAATACACTAAGGTTTCCAAAAGATGCACATGAAAAAAAATGTGGCAATTTGAGATGGGATGAGAAACGTAGCATTTTGACTTATTTTCAAAAAATAACAAATGAGCAAGATAAGATGTATTAGACATTTGATGACACTGTAACTTTAAGAAATCAGAGAAATTGAAGTGGAGAACCCCTAATGAGTAAATATAGGGAAATTCCAGCTCCATAACAACATGTCTTTGCATGCTATGGCTGGCTCACTGATCATTTTGACTTTTAGTAATTGTCTTCCTTTGCATTCTGGGATAGACTCCCAGATTTTGGGATACCCCCTTAACATTTGTCTCCTCCTCTTCAGTTTTATATTTATTTTATTCCCTTTCTTCCCTTTCTGTGAACAATATAGCACTGTGTGGTCTCCCCTCCCCTTTAATTTATTATTTTGTATTTCCTTTCGCCTGTGCAATCACCAAGCTGTTCTTCCAGAGCAAAGGAATCTTTGGACAAGCTAATATACCTGATGTTGTGTATTTTTGTTTTTCTCTCTCATGCTCTCTCTGTGTTTACAGTTCAGTGGCTACGAGGGGTGGGGAAGAAATGCTGGCTTATATATATTCTCTGTCTACAAATGAATTTGACCAAAAGATAAGCCTATCATACAAAGAAGTGTGATAAAAAAGCTGCTCTTGTTTAGAGAATTTCTTATTTCCCATTCTGGTTACACATTATATTTGCAAAGGGTCAAAGTTCATATTATCCATGCTGATAGAAAATGGAAATTTGATTTCTCCCAAGATGTTTTCCCACTTTTAGTTGTAAAGTCTGCATATTTTTTTTTTATTTTTCCTTTAGGTGTAAAATAATGTATTATACAAATTACCAGATGTACTAGAGAGCAATACTAAAAGGTTTGCCTTGGCTAAGAAAGCGATCCATAATTCTTTCTAGTGCATAAGTTACACTTAAGAAGTTTTACTAGTATAAGGAAGACTAAAATAATACCTTTAAATGAATAGATCAAGAATAAAAAGAGTTTTAAAGCTTTACACTGTCGTTATAAGTGTGATTTAGCAATAGCATAGCTAAACTGGCAGTAGCAGCTACTGTATATAGAATACTAAACTGATAGCTACAGATTATTGAAATAAAGTACAGATAGAATAGTGATGTTTATAATTGCTAAATTCTATGGCTGCTTAATAGCAATTTTATCAACAAAGCAACATTAATAGATCAATTTGTGATCACATTTTTAGTTTATAGCAAAGGCATTAGAAGGCTTAGCAGTTTTGTATAATTTGCATTTTGAAAGTTGTAAGAAAGAGATTTCTCATGAAATGTGATGTTTCTCATAGGTTTAATCTAGGACATGCAACTTAATAATACAATATTCTGTATTTTTATAGAACAAAATGGCACTAATAGTAGTGTATACTTTCAGTGTTTAGGTACGGGGATGAGATATGCCTGATATCATGTATATTTGCTTAAGATTATCCAATGAAAAAGGAACTGTATTCAATAATATATCTATAAAATTAAAGTGAATGAATTGCTAGCTTTAAATCATAATGTTTATTATGTTAATAATGGTATTATATAAAAGTAACTTAAAATGGACAGTGATTATGTTAGAACGTAGGAAATCCAACATGTCCAAGTCATAAAGCTGATTAATTCTCTATTAGGAAATGCTTCTTCAGCCATGTCCTATCATTTCAAAAGATAAAAAAAGATGAAAACGTTGAATGTATATTTGTGTAATATTGTAATTTATTGATTTCATCTTCATTCAAGGCATTCCCTTTTTTGTAGTTCAGTATTCAAATATAGGATATTTATAATGTTCCTAGAAACCATTTGTAAAATGTTTGCTTCTTTTTCTTTTTAACTCTTGTTTTAAATAATAAATCTAGTAGATATGACAATATGACCATATCCCTTATTTTTTATAATAGAAAAATTTGCTTCCTCAATATGATGACTTAGAAGTGATTTAACTTTAGAAACAAAAATCCCTGTTTTCCAAAACAAGTACTTTAAAAATGGGAAATACTAACAATTTTTTCTTTCACCATATATTATATAGAGTTATAATAACAAGTATTCATGCTTAAGTTTCATTTAGATACATTTTTATTGCTTGTAAGGAATAAAGGTTGTTTTGCAGACATCTTAAGCTCATCACAAACCATTTTCCAAGTCTGCAGGTTGTGTGACCATTTTCATTGATCATCTAGGATCAGGGCTTGTTTTATGTTGTGGAGGAGCAAACCAGTTCAGCTTGATTCAATATTAGATCTTGATTGGTAAAGGATCTGATCTGACATAATAAACTGAATCATAATTAGAAATTAAATATTTCAGTTACTAATTATTAACTTCCACTGATTTCAGTAGATGTATTTTAAGTGTGTTATCATGTGCTGAAGCTTTTCATATTGCAGTTTGGGATGTTCATGGAACTATTTTAGGATTAGGTTGGAATGCAAGAAATTAGTTGTGAACAACAATTGAAGGAAAATGCAAATAATTGAGTGATAATAAGAAAATTTCTAAATGTGTTTTGGAGTAAGGTATACGCAGAACAAGATGTGCTTACCTTTTCTTGTTTCTGATGGTCTTTTATCCAAATTGAGTCATCCCAATTGCAAACATTAATATATAAAACTTTCTCAGCCTCATTGCTAAGCTACCATGAAAAATCATTTTCTTGTAGGATAAATCCCTCAGTAGACCAAGGTTCTACTCAGATTGTTAAATAGTTTTTTAATCAAGGTTTACTTGTCATTGTTAGTGGTTTAAAGGATGATTAACTTTTTAATATTTTAAAATACAGTAATTAAATACAATAAAATAAACTTTGTGTAGTTTTCTTGTATTTATTTGGAAGTAAATTCCAATTACTTTAATGGGGATAATTCCTAGATAGGTAGTATAATTTGCACTTTAGATTGCTTGATACAGAAGGTTTCTCCCAGATAAGCGTGCAAGATTGTAACCTTAACACAGTTATCATTTGGTTTTAGGATAACCGTTAAGCAGTTATTTACTCTATGTTAGGAAATTATATGATGCACTATTTTATACTGTTTTTACTGTTGTAAACCACCCTGAGTCCCTTGGGGGAGGGCGGCCTATAAGTTTAATTAAATAAATAAATACATTGAAATGAGAACATTTTACTAGTTTCATTTGCATCTTTCTTAAATGACAAAATTGATAAATTACATTTTTTTTTAAAGAAGATTAAGTTCACTGAAAATGCTATCTTGTTGAAAAAAAAATAACAGGTGCCTGGTTGCATGTTTACAATGGCAACATTTTCTTGAATGTCTTAGGTACCCTTTGGGTAACTTATATTTCAAATAAAGCATCTAGTAACTCATATGAGAAATTTCATACAGAATAATACATAGGAAGGGAAAATGGTACTTCAAGGAGTTGATGACTTCTCGGGAAATCAGCCAGGAATCAGATTCCTTTTATAACCTTACTTCACAAAAAAACCCTTTGCTATATGACAATATATAGCAGTCAAGTATCTACATAATCCCATATAATCTACATCATCTGGGAATATATTTTACTGACACCCAAATATACATCAGTACATAATTGAAACAACTGTTGCAGATAGATTTTTTTTTGCCTCTTCTCTTGAAAGAAATTCTTTCTTGCTACAGTTACACATTCTTACATGTATAAATGGTGCCCATTTATATCATTCTGCTTTTAAAGTAAATATATATTATTCTAGTAATACCTTGATGATGCTATCTGGACTTCCTACTAAATGGTTCATAATAAAGAATGTGCTTTCTATAAACTCTCCACAAGTTGAGCTCAACTCCTAGTGAATTCATGGAATTCATTCATTCATTGAAGCTACATAGCCACCTATCTCACAAAGTGATTCTAGGTGGCTCAGAACCACCAGTAAAAACAACAGGATTAAAAGAAAAGAATCTTTCCCATTAGGTGCCAAACTAAACTATTAATCTTCCAAATTTACATATCCATGCTGTTCTTCTGCCAGCATCATGGAAGGGTTATTTTCTTCTTCTAGGATGTTTTTAGTCTTCCTAGTCTAGTGTATAGCATTAAAATTCACAACTGATATCTTACCAAGTATTAATCAGAGCCAACCAGCTTAGTTTTCTGAGAGTTGATGTGAGGTCAATTGGATGCATTTATCTGTATCCTGCATTGTAATTTTTATTTTCCTCACCTTTCTGTTTGCAATGAGATTTAATTTAACGAGAAATACAGACTTTTGGATTTTTCTAAAATTGCCTAAGGATAATAATAAAAAAGGCACTGGTTCAGTATTAGATGTTTTCTTGCTGGTTATATTGCCTCAAAGAAGCATGCTAAAACAAATACTATGCCACAGTTTTCTGTAGCCTCTGGAATTTTTTCTGAATATAGGATTTTGTTGCCAGACTACTTAATTTGTAAAGCATTTTCTAAAGACTACAGTAGGACATAGTCAATTATTAGAAAATGTATGTGTGTGTGTACTGTATACATACATATATACATATGTATCCATACATGTACATTGGTTTTTTTCTTGTTGATAATCTTCACCCACATTCTATTTTTATGTGATGATTAATTTTCAAAATCTCTTTACAGCGTATATTGCAAAGTCAACTTTATGACTGGGTATTTGATTTGGATGTAATGGGCTGTGAAATCGAGCATATCAGCACATAAGACCACCAGAGAGAGATGAAAGCACAGATGATAGGACTGATGATAGGAAAATACTTCTGAATAATAGTGTCATGGCGTCTTAACAAATAGCATTTCTAAAATTAGAGCTTTGGGAATGAGCAAAAGGTATGTTTTTCGATACTGTCTCCTGGTAACAATGGCTGTTATATGGGCCATCATTTCTCATTATTAAATTCAATTTGAAGCTAACAAAGCTTTAATGTGCATAAATGCAGGAAACTTAACAAATTCATTTTTAAAAACACTGTATCAATGAAAGACATACAGCCCCTAACCCTATGCATAATAATGTATTCTGAATGGTTAGTGTCATGAAATGAAAAATTAGATATGGGTCTGCATTAATCTCTTCTTTGCAAGACATACAAAAAATATCATTACCTGCATTTATTTGATGTTCCAGGTAGAGAATATATCAGTTACTGATGTTCAAAGACCAAAGATATATTGCCATACAGGTATATTGCACATTCTGCCTGTCATTGTTGTATATGGCTGTCATGTGCTAGATTGTAGTGTTACTTCAAAGAGATGCCAATACTGGAAATGTACAGTATGTAGACATTTTTATTTTATTTTTGTATACAAATGGTGAACAAATGATCAGTGGAAAATTATATAAAACACTTGTATTTTTTAAGGGAAGTCCTGTTTAAGCACCAATTAATCAGGATTTCTATTATCTATAATTAGGGTTTTTCTAAAATTTGGTAGTTCATGGAATAATTAAACGTTTCAGTTTAGCTCTTGGATTAGAAAGAGCAGGAAAATATGTTTACAGAATATATCATTTATTTTACAGTATTTATAACCCACTTCAATGCCAAAGGAGTGTGGTTTACAACATCAAACTAAAAAGATAATAAATAACTAAATCTGAATCAAGACAAGAGGGTGGCTCACGGTGGTAAGACACTGGGTTGCGTACCATTGAGTTTGGCAGCTCAGCGGTTCAATTCCCGAGAGCGAATATACCATCTCCTGGTTGGGCAGAAGGTGCTGCTTAGGCAGGGGGTTGGACTCAATGACCTACAAGGTCCCTTCCAACTCTGTTAATCTATTACTGTGGTGGCGAACCTATGGCATGTGTGGCAGAGGTGGCACGCAGAGCCTTCTCAGTGGGCACATGCACCATCACCAGATGCTTTTCTGGTTTCTGGTGCGCTGGTCTTCACGGGCACCAGATGCTGAAAAATGGCTGGAAAATGGCCCAGAAATGCCTGGAAAACAGCCAGAAAATGGCCTGAAAATGCCCCCCAAAATGTCTGGAAAACACCCCCTAAAATGCCCCAAAACCAGGCATGCATGCACCGGCCAGCTGGTCTTTGATTTTCTGGTGCTCTGGCACATGCAAGCGCGTATGCACGTGCATTCCAGTTTGGGCCCTCGGTGCCAAAAAGCTTCGCCATCACTGATCTATTATCTATTATCAATCCATATATCTGAATCAAAAATATGTAATTTACCACAAAAGCAGAGCTGGAACCCAATATAAAATCGAGAGGTGCTCACAGTCAACTGAAAGGAAAAACACATAGGGATAAAACAGGGAAGTGTATTGCAGCAGGATGCAGTTTTCAGACACTTCTGCAGGGAGAGTATTGTGTGAGGTGAGGCCTGCCATCTCACGTATGACCTATGACTCTGACCAGGAGAGGAGACTCTTCTGCAGTCCTTTCAACTGGACCAGACAAACAGATTCAATGGTACCAAGGGGTTGGTAAATGTGTCATGTTGCTGCACTGTTAAGAATTTTAAACGTAATGATTAGCACTCTGAAATGGGAGTTGGAAGAGTTTTGATAACCAGCATAGCTTATTTAATCATTTTATGTTGGCAGGGCAGCCTTGCCAGTAATCTTGTCACTATATTTTATACCAGCTGCAGCTTCTGGGTCTTCTCTAAAAGCAGCTCCATGTAAAGCACATTGCAGTAGTCCAGTCAAACAGTGCTCAAAGTATGAATCACTAAATCGCTGAGGTTGATGCTTAACCTCAAAGTAAAGTTGTAAGCAGCCATCTAGTCAGTTATATACTGTGTAATAGCAGGGAATGACACTACTGACTCTTCTCATTTTTATGTATAAGAGAATTCTGAAATACGTCATTTTCATTGTATCCCTACCAAGGGCGCTGTGAGTAACAAGTTTGCTCCAGTGGGGTTTTTTTTTAGGTTTATGACCAAAAGCCCTACATCTCTACACTTGAATGAAATGGATTGCTGCTTGAGTTATTTGTAAGAAAATAATACAGGTAATACATGGCCGCCTCGAGTTCCCCAAACTGGGTGAAGAGAGGCGGGATATAAATCAAATAAATAAAATAAATACAAATAAATAAACAATTTTGTTGGAAATTAAAACTGGAAATGTCAATCTTGTCCTGCAATATTTAATATTTTTATTTATTTATTTATTAAATTTGTATTCCATCCACCATGCATATAGCTCCAGGATCTCTCAAATACATTAATTAGAAATCATTGATGGCTTATTGAGTTCTTTCTTGACTTTCAATTGCTCTGAATCCAAGATTCCTCCAAGTATATGATAAAAGTAACAATATTAATGGTTACATTTTTGTTAGTGCTGAATAATTATTTTTGATATTTGATTATTCCCAAAGAACAATATAAATTAATTTAGGGATATCATGTAGAAATATCAGGATGAATTATTACTACACAAATATAGTAAACCTTAGGCAACAACTATTTCCTTGATTATAGTAATTCAGGAGAATATTGCTCCAGATTCAGAATCCTGTAGTCTGACCCATGTGTCTAATTTCTTCATATGTTATAAATGTCTGGCCAAGTCAATGCTGTTCATACACAGGATCATCTTTCCAAATTGTATATTTAGTTTTCATATATTATTACTTATTGCTATATAATTCTTGTTTCTGAATCCTCAGACATTTAAACTTGTCAAAGAGGTGTCTGAAATGATTAAATCACTCTCATTTAAGTAATGTATTAAAAAATGATATAAATAACAAATATATATGCGAAGTTGATGTCTTGGGTTTCTTCCCGTGTATTCGTTATCATGTCTTTAGGAAGATAGTGGCGACATTTCGACGAAATCACATTTGTCATCTTCTGGCCAATGCTCTCTGCTTGACGTGCATGGGCACACTGCATGATCCATGCACGTCAAGCCCATGCACGTCAAGCAGAGAGCGTCGGTCAGAAGATGCCGAAAGTGATTTCGTCGAAACGTCCATCTCCAGCTTGCCTAGTTTCCGCAAGGCACTGAAGACCTGGCTTTGCCGGCAAGCGTGGCCTTAATCATCTTGT
>JANHGC010001486.1:88475-98724 GCA_027560395.1 Boaedon fuliginosus | reverse complement strand
TATAGGCTAGATGTTTTTACTGTACTGTTTTGCTGCCTCGAGTTCCCCAGATGGGTGAAGAGAGGCGGGATATAAATCCAATAAATAATAATAATAATAATAATAATGACTATGTGGGGAAAAACCCGAAACATCAATTTTGCATATACAAACACCTGCGAAAACCTATGAAGACATATATATATATATATAAGTGTGGACAAATGTTTTGTGAGCCCAAAGTAGATGTAATTGTATTAGAAATTTGTTACTGAGCCTTGGCAATTGCATTGTGGTTATTTTTCATTTGTATCTTTGTTTTGAGGTTTCATTAATATTGTTAGCCACCCAAGATTTCAAGATAAAAATTAAAATATTTATTTAAGATAAATGGTCATGTATATTCAATAAATATATAAATAAATTCTTAAATAATTGTAAATATTTCTAGAGTATTTTTGATCCCAGTGGGTGCAGTATTATATTCTTCAATATGCCTAAATAAATGATAAATGCCCTAGTTGTTTTTTGTCTTGCTTAAGGATGTAATGTAATAAGGAATAGACTGAAAAACAGGGGGAAACAGTAGCTGGTTTACTTCTGAAATTCTGGCATAATTTCAGAAATGTTCAAGATAGGATTGGAATTTTTTGTGCATGTCTTTTCAATTTCTGTTTTCAAAATATTCTCAGGTATTCATTAAATTTTTTTGAAAGAATGAAATAAACTCATTGGTAGTTGTTGACTTACAATAGCTTATTTAGTGAAAAGCTACAATGGTATTGAAAAAAATGACTTAGGGCAATTTTTTAATACTTACAATCATTGCAGCATCCCAGTAGTCAAATTTCAGGTGCTGGGCAACTGGTTCATATATATATATGACGGTTGAAGTGTCCTGGGGTCATCATGTGATCCCCTTTTGTGACCTTCTGACAAGCAAAGTCAATGGAAAACATAGATTCACTTAGCAACCATGATACTAACTTAACAAGTGCAAAGATTCAGTTAACAACTGTGGCAAAAAAAAGGTCATAAAATGGGACAAACTCACATAATAAATGTTTTACTTCGTAACATAAATTTTGGACTCAGTTGTAGTCATAAATCGAGGATGATCTGTACTTACCTTTATTTAATTATCAAAGATTGAAAATGATAGCCCGTTCTGAGTTCCAGTCGTAATGTTTTGAAGAATTAGAAAGAAAAGAGGTGGATCTCCCAGTCTGATACAACCTTCTCTAGAATGTTGAGTTTGGTTACGTAATTAATGCATTCTCTTAGTTGTTATCAGATAGGGAATGGAAAACATATAATTTCAGTAGTAGGTTTATAAATTATGTTAATGAAAGTAGTATAGTTGGGAAATATGGACTCTGCCTATAATATTCCTTAGTGTGTTTTAGATGCGACAATATTCCCTATGTCGATATTAGAGGTGAAAATATAGTAGAAATGGCTTGATAATTTTAAATAATATTTGATGACATTTCTATGCATTTTTTTCAGTCTCCTTTTTAATCTCATAGCCATGACAATGATAAACAAAATAATGGAAATGCTCCAGCAAAAGCTAATCATCCTCAAAATCAATGGCCTTTGCTGCAATTAACTTATCTTCACTGGGAATGAACAGTAACTAAATTTAGCTACATGAGAATCTAAGAGTTCTGTAAATCTTACTATACAAGATGCTTAATAGCGCCCATGAGCCTATTTCCCTTTATTTCACAATTGACTGGGTTTGTGCAACATGCTCACCAAGGTCAACTAAAGAAGTAACAGTTTCATTTATGCAGATGCTAAGCTGAGTTAGTTTTAGCCTTAGATTTCTGTTTGCTTGGTAATTTATATCTCGTTTAAATCCAGCCTGCTTGGTTAGTTTATGATTCAGTGGATGTATGAATAATTTGGTTCATTAATTAATTCAACGTCTGATGCCAGGGAAAGGAAACTTTCTAGGCTGTGTCACACTTAATGGGCAAAAGGAGATATTAGTTACATCAAATGTGCTCCAAACACTTAACAAACAGGTTAGAGTGATCAATCTTGAGGGAATCCAAGGTTACAGCCACTCTGAAACAAGAAGAAGTGCAGTTCACATTTAGCAACCACAACTAGATATCATAACTTGATTATTAACTGAAGTAGTTGCTAAGTGAAATTGTGACTGTGCTTATGCTCTTATTATTAATTTTACACCTGGTTGGCCGAACCGATAGTTGCAATGATTGGATAATAATAATTTAATAATAATTTATTAGATTTATACCCCGTCTCTCTTCACCTCCCATCCCTCCCCTCTCAGGAGACTCCACGTGGCCGGTTTTGGATGCCAGGTAAGTGCAGTGCCCGCATGGAGGCTCTGGGAGGGAGAAAAATGGGCCTCCCAGAAGTTCTGGAAGTCTGGAAACGGGCCACTTTCAGGCCTCCGGAGGGCCTCCGGGGCCTGGGGAAGGCTCGAGGAAAGCCGCTGGAGCCCAGGGAAGGCGAAAACACCCCCTGCTGTGACTCAGGAGGCCAACTAGGCCATATCCACCATGGCCACGCCCACCCAGCAACCTGGCAGTGAACCTGTTGCTAAAATTTTTGAATCCCACCCCTGCTGCAGTTGTTAATAACAATTGTTAAGGGAATCTGGTTTCTCCATTGACTTATAAGAAGGTTGTAAAATATGATCTCATGATTCTGGGACACTGCAACCATCATAAATGGACTACTGTAATGCGCTCTACATGAGGCTGCCCGTGAAGAGCACTCGGAGACTTCAATTGGTTCAAAATGTGGCGGCACAAGTGATTGAGGGTGTACCTCAGTGCACCCACATAACACCTATCCTCTGTGAGCTGCACTGGCTTCCAGTGGTCTTCCGAGTGCAGTTCAAGGTGCTAGTAACAACTTTTAAAGCCCTTCGTGGCTTAGGAGCGGGGTACCTTCGAGAACGCCTCCTGCTACCTTATGCCTCCCAGCGCCCAGTTAGGGCCCACAGAGTCGGCTTGCTAGGGGTCCCGTCAGCCAAACAATGTCGGCTGGCAGATCCCCATGCTAGGGCCTTCTCTGTGGCAGTTCCGACCCTCTGGAATCAGCTCCCTGCGGAGATCAGGACCATCCCCACCTTGTTGGCCTTCCGTCAAGCCACAAAGACCTGGCTCTGTTGGATGGCCTGGAATTGATGTTGTTTTTGGAATGTTTTGTGAATGTGTTGATTGTTGCTTTTAAACTTTTTATATTGTATCATATGGTATTTTAAATTGTTGTTAGCCGCCTCGAGTTCCCCCTGACTGGGGAAGTGAGGCGGGGTTTAAATCTAATAAAATAAAATAAATAAAGAAATAAATAAATACATGCCAGTTGCCAAGTGTCTAAATTTTGATCACGTGACTGCAACAGTCATAAAGTGTGACGAATGGTCATCAGTCATTTTTTTTCAGTGCCATTATAATTTTGAACGGTTACTAAACAAAACAGTTGCAAGAGGTCCATTTGACCCTAAATCATGCAAGCACTCCCAGTTTTCAGGATATAATCACATGGCATAATAAACACATAGCGAATGTATGATGGCTATGCATTGTTTGTGCTGGAGATGTAAATTTTTTGTTTCTAATCATCCTAGTCATCATTTCTTCCTCCCATTGAGGGGACTTGTTGCCTTTTAGGTGAACTTTCAGTCCTAAGTGACACATACAGAATCACTGTATACGGATAGAATCATAGAATTTTAATATTTATAGAATATTTATAGAATCGTAGAATTTTAATATTTATTTATGAAAAAATGTAGTAAACCCAAACTGAAGTTATGGGTGAAGTAACATTAAAAAAAATACGACACGCAAAAGGTAAAAAGCATTAAAAAGTAGGAAGATTCTTACCAGAATATCAAGAGAGAAAAATGCAACAGGATAGGCAGGTTCGGTTGTGACCTTGGTGACATTGCATGAAATATTAAGATATTAAAAATTTTCTAAAATACGGGTTTAATCCCATATAGTAAATTCTTATCTATGTATGTATTCAAATAACAAAAAAAGAGAGAAGTCTTTTATCTCAATAGGACAGAGATCAGGCACCACCTTTCCTGCTCCCTTTTTAAAGATAAGATTAAATTGCCTGCTATGGATCCCGCTGCGAATGTATCTGAGACTATATTTTCCAGAGGCTCTCTGGTAGACTAACACTAACAAACGCCAACCACTCTTTGTCCTTTTTCAAAAAAGCAATTTGCAGTGCAGGCAGCTGAAACAGAGTTGTGCATTCCTTCTAAAATGTAGATATGGCAGAGAATTTATTCCATCATTACCTTTGAAAAAACTGGTGTTAGTAAAGCAGGAGCAGACTTTTTGCACACTAATCACGTATTCATTTAAAAGAATAAGTACAGATTCCTTCTTCCCAATTGATCTAATGTATGGAATACCTTTAGCTTTTTAAAAAAAAAACACATAAATAAGAAAGCACATTTCACCGGAAACCATTTTTGGTCTGCTCACCCTAACTTAAAAAAAAAATCCCATTGAATATAATGGTACAAATATAATGGTATAGAAGGGTGTGCTTTGTCTTAAAATAGTAGCCAATGCTGACATTATGGTTTTAATACTAAAGCAGTTTTTGTTTTCTTTTCCATCTTAATAATGTTGCTTAATATCCAATCTAAAGATGATTTCTGAACAAATCAAAAGTGTAGTTAGCGTTTGTGACATGTTATAAAGTCCATAAAGATGTTGGCTGACTGTTTTCCCCCAATTTGCCTGCCTCCCTCCCTTCCCTCTCTCTCTCTCTCTTTCTTTCTATATGCGTATGCCATTTTCACTGGATGTTGTCTGGTTGACCCAGCATCTTTATGCCTAGGGCTAGGCCACCATGCTCCCCCCTATACAAGTGACTAAATAATAATACATAATCTTGATGATAAGTTCTAAAAAGAACAAGTCAGGATACGGAAAGATAAGTCGGAAAATATATTATCTGAGATTCTCTGAGGTGGAAACAGTTCATTCCTTCCAAATTCATTAATTCAATATTGAAAAACAAACAAACCCGAGTTTATGATTTAAGGCATTTTTCACACTTTTAGGTCTAAATGAATGATCCTATACTTTCTTTTAACACATTCTTTTTTAGTATGCTATAATCTCTCACAAATAAATCCCACTTTTTTCAGCAAATGTATTTTTATAACAAAATAACAGAGTTGCAAGAGACCTTAGAGGTCCTCTAGTCCAACCCCATGCTCAGGAAACCCTTCACAACTTCTGGAGGCAGGTTGTTCTACTGATTAATTGTTCTATCTGTGAGGAAATTCATTGCTTCTGGACCCCACTCTTTTTTGATATTGTTGATATTTTGATACCCCACTCTTAGATATTGTTACCCCTAGTCCTTCTTTTCATTAAATTGGAGGTACTCAGTTCTTGCAACCATTCTTTGTATGTTTTAGCCTTCAGTCTACTAATCATCTAGTTTGCTCTTCTCTGCATCTTTCTAGAATCTTTGGTTGTAATGTGCTTTATGGACAAACAAGGTATTTTTGAAATAGGTGTACAGAAGCAACTGATCAATTTTTGATTTAATTCATAGAAAGGATTACAGTTGTAATTTTAAATCTGTTCCTTCCATTAGTTTTATTGATTTGGTATGTTGTTATTTTTCTTCCATAAGAGTTACTTTCTTCACTTGAATCTCTAAATACTGTTCTATATTTATCTACTGTAGAAGGAAGATGAATTTAAGATAAAAGGGATTAAAAAAACAGCACAGAAAAATATTATTCAGTGCCCAGCTTTCCCATCTTGTTGACCTATTTATTTTACAGTAAGATGTAAAATATGATAGACTTGTCTTCAGTTGTTTGCACCTTATTCTAACTGCTAAATGCCTCCTTTACTGAGCAAGTGCAAAATAGTGTTCTGTCCTACAAATTCATAGTTAATTATTTAGGGAAATGCTCACCTTCCTGTGGGCAAATTCAAAGAAGTCAAAAGAGAATCAACAATCTTAAGACAAAAATCATTGAGGCGGAAATGGAGGATAATTACAAGTAATGATAAATATATACTATAGTCTAAATAAATAGTACCAAAAAAGCCATTCTTACAATATCATCTTTCCAATGTGTGAACTTCATCACCCAGAATTTCCCAGAATTGGTACTTGCTGAGAATTCTGAGATTTGACTCAAAATTGAAGCACAGTAGTGTTGGGAAAGTATATGGTATATAGTCTAATGGTGTGATGAACTAAGAGGAAAAGATAGTACAGAAGAATATAAACAATAGTAAACATTTTATAGGCACAAAGAAAGGGGAGCAAAGAAATATGGACGAAAAAAGAAGTCATCTATTGATGGTAAATAGGCTAGGTATTTAAGATTTACATATATAATACAGCTGGATGATGCAATTCTGAAAAGATACTACAAAACATCTGAGCGGATGAAATGTAAACCTTGTCTTCCCAGGATCACATGACACATACAGCCATTCATTTCTGCAAAAAGATAAGAATCCCTAACTTTTATGTTCTGGGGGGGGAGGGACTCGCAGAAGTTGAGCTGCACCCATGCGTTGCCCAGCTGCTTGTGTGGCCAGTTCTGAACAGGCCATGGCCAGGAATGGGTTTCTCCTGGTTCACTGGTTACCCGCTTTGTGGACGCGCTTCCCAATCGGCTGTCAAAAGCGCGCTGTGCGGGATCGCCTTCAAAATCTTCGTGATAATCTGAAAACACTCTGATCCAACAGCTGTGCACCAGCTGGCACCAGACTGTTAAGAGTTGCTCAACAATTTGCCTTTAATGAATATAGGATACAAAAGAAGGAAAGGTGCTGGAGAGAAAGATCAGTGAGACAAAAGCAGTGCCCATGGGAAGGAGGGAAAAGTGCTAGGAAAATCAGGGAAGAGGTCGACAGGCTAATATGCCAACTTAAACACTCAGCAGTGGTAACTGAGAAAGGAGAGAAAACTGGGAGGCAGGCAATCCAGTGAAATGCCATGCTGATATAGTCCTTAAAGAAAACAATAATTTGCATCAACATTGCCCAATTTGCCTATAGGATAATTTATTTATTATTTATTATTTATTTATTAAATTTATACCCCGCCTCTCTTCACCCCGAAGGGGAACTCGAGGCGGCGAACAATCACAATAAAAACAGTCCTATACATAAAAATTTCAAAGCGCATTCATTCACCCAATCATGCTATCAAATCCTCTCTGGGGAGAAGGTATAGGGAATCAGGTCTACGCTTGGTTACAAAGCCAGGTCTTAACAGCCTTGCAGAAGACAGGTAGACTGGAGATGGTCCTAATTTCATAGATAAGGCTTTTATTTGATTTAAAGCTAGATAACCAATGTATTCTAGCTTGTTTCTACTAAATCATGGCTAGTCTGAAACAAAGTAGAACTTTTGGAATGTACTGGTTTCTACTGGGTTCAAAATAAAACATTTTTCGATTTCATGCACAGGTCTATTATCATAAAATAACTGAATTTAGGATTGCAGCATAAAAGTTTATCCAGTGTAATTCTACAAATATAAGAGTTATTGTTTCCATTTATTGTTTTCTACTTGTGATGTAAACTGCCCAGAGTAATTTAGGACACAAGCCTTTCCCAAATCTCATAAATAAATTATAGTACACCCACCTTCTTTATCCTGGATCTTGGCTTTGACATTTTCTATAGTATCAGATGGTTCAACCTGTTGTAAAAATTTTAAATTGCACTTAAAAGCTTAGTCAAACCAGCTATACATACACATAGTTGTTGCAGTCAGCCAGATGTTTAGACTAGATTTGGCAGATTTGTCTATTAATCCCTTTCCAATGATCTCAGACAGATGTTTCATGTTGTTCAAGTATCATAGTATATAGGCTGTTCCTAAGTATGTAAGCTGTTCCAAAATTGACTTTTTGCAATTGACTCATAGTGATTTTATCAATGCTAATGTTCAAATGACACTTCCATGTCTTGAAATTGCACTAAAGGTGCCTATTACTATAGGTACTGTAGTTGCTGTCATCATAATTCTACTTCCATTTGCAGGTGTTTGTATCTTGTGACTTTCTCCAGTTTGTTCTCCTCTTCTCTGCTGTCTCCAGGTATTGCATGTCCATTGTCCAGACTCTTATGAACAATTGTTAATTGTTTTGTTTGGGGTGTTGCTGTGTTGCAGATGTTTGTGTGTTGAATTCTACAGCATTTTAGTTTCTTCATTTTCTAATACAGCTATTGCTGATTTCTCAATTCTGGCTTTATATGCTTATTAAAACAGGGTCAAATTAAACAGGTCTATTAAGACTATAAAATGTTTTACTATTTCAGCTTAAAAGCACTTCTTGTACTACCTGTTGCCCTTGGCATTATAACTTCAATTCTACCAAAGGGTTAACATGTCTAAAATTCAATTTAAGCCATATTTATATCCTTCTATGGATATCATCAAGTATATAAAAAATATAGGAATAGCATAAAATATATCTTAAAACAGTCCAAAACATGTAACAAAATAGTAATGGATTCATATGGGTAGCACAGGATATTGGGTGTAAAAGTAATAGTTGAGAACACTCCATTCTAGCAATTTATCCCATTTCAAAGCTTTTAATTATTTCAGTATGTTTAATCTCCAGGCAAAAGGCAGGTAAAGCTTTTTTTCCCTAGAAATACACAAGGAACAAAAGCTCATTTGATTAATTTGCACTACACAAAATTAACTGCTTGCCCTCATGTCTTCTTGTGGGGTGGCTACTATGGGACATGAGATGCTAAGAGGCCTTTGCCGCAACTTCCTTTTTCTGACCCACTTTACCTACACTAGAACCTACACTACTTCGGGACTTTTGTGGATGAAAAAAACGGCGCAGAAATTTGAACACTGCAAACCCTCCATCTTCTGGATTACCTGCATAGACCTCCAGTTTTCTACCAATGCCATTTTTGCCTAAACCCTTTAAGCCTCTGCAAAAGTTATAGCCTTCCTATTAATTTACTTCTTTGTAGCATTATTCCATTGACGAAAATACCGATTTCCTCGGCTCATTTCCTCGTTTCAACGCCCACGAGGAAGAGCCTTCCAACTTCCATCCTGCAGCGAGGCCCCATTTCTACTCAATCTAACAATCCCGCGACAAAATGCCCATCGCCACCCCAAGGGAGGCACAGAAAGGGAGGAAGGGAACCGGTTGGAAAAGAGCACCGGTTAGAAGTCCGCAGACCAACCACCCTGCCGCCTTCCTCACCTCGAGGGTAATGGTTTTCCCCGTCAGGGTCTTCACGAAGATCTGCATGGCGGCGGTAGAGCGCCTAGTGATGGTTGAACCTAGAGGGGGAAAAACAGCGAAAAATCAAGGCTTCATTCAGCGCCAACCCTGAGGGAAAAAGGACATTCGAAGTAGGCCAAGCGCTCACCCACCACCCGCTCTCAGAATGGCCGACGCCAGAAAGAGAGGCTGCTCCGCTGCGCACGGGGTTTCCGAGCCTCGAAACAAGGAAGAAGGGCCGTGCGTCGACACGCCGTAGGACTACAATCCCCAGTACTCATTTCCTTTCGAAATTATTGAAAAGCATGATGGGAGGAGTAGTTTTGGTTAAACGGCGGCGCCTAGTGGAGAAAGTCTACGGCCGGATAAGTCGCGGAAGAAGCATCAGGATTCTATGCCAAATGTTCAGTAGACCGGAAGTGGGAGAAAGGAAGCGTGGAGGAAAACTACACTTCCCACCAGTCCCTCGAAGGCCGCTAGTTTTCCTTCCCTTCCTGAGTAACAGTTCCGCCTTGTTGTTACCAACAGTTGGCTTCTAGGAGAATTTAGTTGGATGAAAGAGGTGGGTCTTCCTCGGCAGCATCGGGAGACCAACGAATAGGCCGCTTCCTTAACGGCCTCTCGTGAGAGCGAGAAAAAAAGAGTTGATGGCTTCGCGTTGAGATAGTTCGCTTAGAGCAGAGAGGCTGCTAGGAACAGGCAGATGGAGTCCTTCATTGTAATAACGGACACCGATGCTTTCGCCATTGAGGCGACAGAGAGCTCAGAGGTGTCCATTTATTATCGGCTGGAGAAATGCCATCGGCCCACCCCGCTCTGCTGGGATCGCGCTAGCCGCCTCACGCAGCACTTTCCATTTAAACTTAGCGCGTTTCTCAAATGTGGGAGGCCCCCCCCTCATTTAAGAAACGCGCTAAATTTAAACGGAAAGTGCTGCGCGAGGCGGCTAGCGCGATCCCGGCAGAGCGGGGTGGGCCGATGGCATCTCTCCAGCCGATAATAAAT
>JANHGC010001486.1:61332-73381 GCA_027560395.1 Boaedon fuliginosus | reverse complement strand
GGAAGGATGGAAGGAAGGAAGGAGATGGGAATGAGGAAGGAATGAGAGAGAGAGAGAGGAAGGAAGGAAGGAGGGAGGGAGGGAAGGAGGAAAGAAAGGAAGGAAGGAAGGAATGATGGAAGGAGATGGGAATGAGGAAAGAATGAGAGAGAGAGAGGAAGGAGGGGGAGGAGGCGCCAGGGCCCCCAGGGCCAACCACCTGAACCCGGCCCTCCCTCCCTCCCTCCCTCAGGGAGCAGTTCCTCACCTTTGTGGCCACGGTGACCGTGACCAGCACCCTGATGTGCTTCGTCAAGCCGGCCCTCAACGCCTACATCCTCAACTGCGTGGCCTTCCACCTGCTCTACCTGGCCTTCGTGGAAGTGCGCAGGTAAGCGCCTTGCCTCGCCGCGCTGCCCGCCCGGGGATGGGGGGGCTGCGGACCCTCCGGGGGGGGAAGAGGGCGGGCGGCTGAGAGCCGGGCCCCCGGTCACTTTCCTCGGGGCCACTCAAGGAACGGTCATAAGTCAAGGACTCCCCGTATTCCGTCGCGAAGTGAGCCAAGTGAGACCCGGGGGGGGTGTGTCTCAGTGTTGGCACCCAGCGGGGAGGCTCCCCGCACCCCCGTGGCCCCGACTGACCGGCCGGGCCCCTCCCTCCCTCTGTCCCGCAGGTGCAGCAGCCCGACCGTCTGGCGCACGGCCTGGACCATGACCTTCTGGTGGCCCTAAATTGGTTTCTTGCACTATTTTTTCACCTGATACTATCTTATGCAGAGGTATTCTTGTTTTATACAATAATTTTTAAGGTAGTTCCATTGTTTGTCAATGTGGAATTATTAGTAGAAGCTGGAAACAGTAAAATAATTATTTAAATTAAGTGAAAAAAATATTAAAGTAATATCATAAACATATTTTCTTTTCCTTAACCATCTAATATTTGTCCCTTTGCTTTAAATTTTAAACAATATTTTAAATGTGATCATCAAAGTAGGATTGAAAACACTGATATTTCACACTTCTAGGCTTAATAACTTTCAACTGTGATTATGGTGGGTATAATTTAAGTTGAATATTAAAAGTGAATTTTATATGAGGTTTCTATATTATTTAGGCAAAAATGAGCCTGGTGCTGGACCTGAAATCAGTAAAATTCGGACACCTGAGAAAAACTCTTTAGAAGCCAAACAGGTACGCACATTATTATTTTTTCCTCCTGTGTGATGCCTATGAAACATGGATAATGTAGGTATTGTAAAAATATGGACAGTCCAAAAAGAATCAAGATGCAGAATAACTGAGCCCACAGCGATACCTAAATAAAAATAAGTAAAAATCACTGTGTTACTACATAATACAATTCAGATTGTAACACAAAAAAGAAAATGTATTTGTCAAGACACCATTCAGATTATGACAAGCTAGCTTCAGTTGGATCTCAGAGCAATAACAGCAATTCCTCCCATTTACCCTAGGTGATACCTGATGGGTGTCTCTCCCATTTCATTTTGCTTCCAATAACCTTGAAGCCCATTATATTATTATTTTGGAACATTTTGGAGATCAGATATATTAGAGGGAAAATACAATTATGGGCCCAGACTCACCTAAGCAATAGTATTAGGAGAAATAAAATGGTGAAGTAATCAACATTTTGGGTTGTTTAGAATAGGCAAGAGACGATTCCTAGTAACCACAGTGAGTACAGGTAACCCTAGATTTATAACCATTCGTTTAGTGACCAAAGTTACAATGGCATTGAAAAAAACTGACTTCAGTAATTTTTCACACTTTATGACAGTTGCAGCATCCCCATGGTCACGTGATCAAAATTTGGATGTTTGGCAACTGGCTCATATATATGACGGTTGCAATATCCTGACGGTTGCAATATCCTTTTGGGACAAGCAAAGACAATGCAGAAGCCAGATTCTCTTAACAATTGCAGTCTTACTAACTTAACAGCTGCAGTCATTCGTTTAACAACTATGGCAAGAAATGTCATAAAATGGAGCAAAATTCAGTTAACAAACATCTCGCTTAGCAATGGAAGTGTTAGGCTCAACGGAGGACAACCTGTAATGCCAGTACTACAATTAATCCATTTCAGGAAATTTTGGGAATTTATTTCAGTAATATTGAACTCAGTAGGGTTTTTTTCCAGCTTGTCTTTCTAGATTATTCATAATAAAACTTGATAGACAATGCTTTAGAAAAAGCTTAATAGCTCTTAATATTCTTTTTGAGATTATTTTTTAAAAAGGGACTACGATCGTCAAAGCAAAATGGTTAATAGAGAGTTTTGACTTACCAGTTTATCAGTGCTGTTTCGTTTAATGAATCTGATCTGTTCATTGGTGATTGAAGTCTATGCAAATTTGGGCTTTTAGGATCATAGTATTTTACATTGTTGTGGTAAAGTATTTGCATTATTTTATGTTGTTCAACTTGAAAACTATGAATCATGCGAGAGTAACACATGGGTACAGATATTAGATAATCAATTTCAACATTTTAATTTAATTTAGTTTAAAAATCTGCATTTGAATGAAAATTTAAAATTAGCTCCTGGTCGTTGTCCTCTTCCCCATGGTCCCACCTGTTTAAGGAGGAATATGAGAAGGAGTTAATAGGAGAATAAATCATCAGTGAGTGGGCGATGGAAAGACCCAAAGCAAAATGAAATAAAGAGTGGCATTTGCATTACATTGATGTTTTTCATTAGAAGTGAACATTTTTAAAAGCTTTATATGATTATCACTCTTTTACTAACTTCACTATGGTAATTAGGAGGAAGTGAGTAGTTAATTTCTTCTGTAATATTTTCTAAAATGGATTTCAGTAATGAGGACTTAATATTCAGTTTAGAAATATAAAGACCATGAAACTTAGTGCTTGTAATAATCAAAATAATTTTAGAATGATATTTTGTATAGAACATGTAAAATTTAAAAATACATATAACGTATTTTATATCAGTAGATTTATATTC
This sequence comes from Boaedon fuliginosus, assembly GCA_027560395.1. Taxonomy (NCBI): domain Eukaryota; kingdom Metazoa; phylum Chordata; class Lepidosauria; order Squamata; family Lamprophiidae; genus Boaedon; species Boaedon fuliginosus. The sequence goes on along the minus strand of JANHGC010001486.1, from coordinate 70,411 downwards.
GTTGGTAAACTATGTTCTCAGTTAAGCAAATTTAAAGAAAAAAAATGTATCTAAGCTTTACGATAGTTTCTCTTCATTCTGGATCTTGTTTTTCCCACCTTCTTTAGATATCACATTCTTGAGTTGGTGTTAAAATGATTTGCGGTGTACTTTCATTGCTTAGGGGGGATTTCGTTGTATTCTTAAATGACTTTTAACTCAAATAATTTGTGTAATTTCCTCCAGGTTGACTTAGAAGCAAATCCCCAAAATAGAAGCCCTGAATTGCGTTCCAGTTCTTCTTATCCTAATTCTAAATTTCACCGCAAAGATAATCTTAACCCCAGGCAGCTGAACATTCACCTCACTCCTCCCCAAGCCCAGTACGCTGTTCCTAGCCGCCCCTTCCAGCACTTAGCCCAAATTTCAAGGCATCCATATCCTGTGCCACCGCAACCGAACCTCTTAAGTCAACAACAGAATCATTTGTCTGAACAACATAACCAAATGCCGCCTTCGCAGAGCCAGATAGTCCAGCAACACAATCATTTAAATCAGCAGCCACAGCCACCATCTTCACAGCTCTCTCCTGCCTTTCCAACTGGCCCCAACCAGTCTTTCTTTAAAAATCCAGTTCCACATAGACCTCATTCCCCTGGTACAGACACTTCAGTTTTAGAACAGCTCCCTCCATCTGTGCTGCAAGATGTCAATAGCCCCCTGAGACCCATTGCACAGCCTAACCTCATGATGCCATCCCATTTGAACCACTTCATTGAAGAGAATCCTCCAGGAGTGTCTGTGGGAGAACCATTAGGTAGGTAACCATGGCTACAGTCTAGGGCTTTAAATTGGGGCAGTCTGCTTAGGTAAAGAGGAGGTGTGTAATGCAAAGAATGGTTTTTGGCCTATTGTATGTTTGGGATTTTACAGCCATTGTACGGTGTTGAAATCCTTTCAGTTTATGTTTTGCTGATTGAACAAAAATCACAAAAAAGAACTGAAGGTCATTTAGTCCACAGCCTTCAACCATGTAACTTCTGTAAGCATTCTTCCTTAATTATCCCATTCTCAGACTATGTGCTATTTTGGGTGTAATGATCAAGGTTTTCCTAAACTATAGTAAAAGTTATGCATTGTGTTCCTATTCCTAACCCTGTTGCACCTTCTTATGCAAGCTTTAGTGGCTTGATTTTGGCTACATTATTTCCTTATTATGTCTTAAAATGGAGCTGCAATCTAATATGAGCTTACTCACCAGGATCTTAAACAAAGATGAAATCATTGCAGCTAATCTTCCTTCGATGTAATAAGGAATAATAATCAAGCCACCAAAGCTGATTCACAGCAGGAGGATTTGAGGAAGAGGACCTCTTCAAGACTAACATTTGTTTCAGGATTTTAAAAAAAGAGGCAATAATGTTGTGTTCAAGTTATTTATGAATCTGACAGTAAGTTTTCATTTAGATATATGGATCCTAACTGCTGAAACATTTTTTGGGGGGATAGCACAATTTTAGCAAGAAATGCTAATGTTTGATAGTCTCTCTAGGCATGTGCGTATGAAAAAAATGCAGTTTTTAAAAATAATAATAATAATTTGTTAGATTTATACCCCGCCTCTCTTCACCCAGAAGGGGAACTCGAGGCGGCCACAAAGCACAAAGCCCTTAAATATAGAAGCTGGGTAATTATTCTCTCCTCCTGTCTCCCCTTCCTCCCTTTTTACAGATCGTATTCATGGAAATTTAGCTTTGGAAACCTTAAGGCAACAGCAAGCAAGACTACAGCAATGGAATGAGCATAATGCCTATCTCAGTCAGGGCAATATTTCTTATCCTCACCATCATCACCCTCACTTATCCCACCTTTCTCAGCAGTCTATGGGACTGCATCAGCAGCCAATCAGGGCAAACTGGAAACTTGCCAACAATATTGAAGACGAAACGGAGGCAACATATTCAAGGTAATCATCTATCTATCATTTGGTAGAAATTACACAACTATACAGCGATAGAATATTTTTACTTCCCTTAAAATGCCAGGGTATTTTTGTGGGGATGAGATTGCCATCATCTGTATATCTCATATGTAGAGTGAAAACTTTTATCTAATGGAACCCTAACCCTAACCCTAACCCTTTATATTAATAATAATAATAATAATAATTTATTAGATATATATCCCGCCTCTCTTCACCCAAAAGGGGAACTCGAGGCGGCCAAAAACAATACATCTAAAAACAGTACCTATACAATAAAAATTTCAAAAACTCATTCACTCAGCCAATCACAAAACTAAAGGGGATGGGAGAACAGGTGATCAGGTCCATGCTTGATAGCAAAGCTTTCTGCATTAGTCTAAGGGTATATTTGAAGTTCATTGTTTTATTGTTCTCTTATAATATATTCAGTGTCAAAAGTTGACCTGGGTTTGCACATCAAGTCAATGTACTGTAAATAGCTATGGTGTAGTTCAGTGAACGTGTGAACCTCATGACCATTGAGTAAGCCCTGGCCTAGTGTAAGAATGGACACTTTTTGCAGTATTTTTTTAAATTGCTAAAATGTTGTTCTTAAACTTTCCCCAAATCTTCCTCTTCAATAAAGCAAACAAAAATCTGAACAATGCCTTGCTGTCCCTGGAAAGACTTTGATGGCCACAAATGCGCTAGTGGGGTGGGATTCAGTTCGGAAGCCAAGAGTAGCCTCCAGTTGAGGTAGCGGATTTAATGAACACTGCTCCCATTACTGGAAATGGGATTTCAGTTATTACCTATTTTGTCTATCATAGTATGTAGTGTATATATAAGCTGTGTTTATTATGTCAGCAATATTATTCCATTCATGTCTGATATCTTTGCTTCCATGTGATAGATGTTCTTTATTTTTACAGCATTGTTCAACCTCATACCAGTGGGACTTCGAGTTGTTGCTATCCAGGGTGTAAAAACAGGCTTGTATATAGCCCTAAATGGAGAAGGATTCCTTTATACATCAGTAAGTAGTGTATCATAGCTGTTGGTTATAAAGTAAATTCAATTCAATCATAGAAAATTGTCTTGGGATTCTTACAGGAAAGACAACATAAATTCAAATGATGCATTTTTATTTTAAAAGTTTGATATTTTATTATTCTTCTGTATTATTTTAATCGGGTAAAAATGGAAAGTCATGACTAGGATAAGAAAATCTTTTTTTATACATACACAGGATCAAATTAAGGCAAACTAAACTATATTGAAATAGCATTGTTTTCAGTGGAAGAGATATATTCACATGGTTATTTCTTCTACTGAAATCGATATAAGATTCTAGTCTACCTCAGTACGTAGGAAGTTTTCAATATTTTGAGCAGAATAAATGATTAATAATTGTATAGTTTTCAGTTTGGAAACATGGTGAAGTGGTAATTTTTAAATACAAAATACACAGATGGTTAAATGTGATTTATTATGTTGGTATGGCTATCACGTTATATTATATGCTATATCTTTTCATCTTTGAAACAGAATATGAGATTCTATTTATTTTATTGACTAGTAAATGTTCACCCCACCCTTCTGTTTATATAAGCATTCAAGGCTACTTACAATAATTTCAAAAGAGATATATGATTAGTAGAATTGAAATCTTTCAAATCAGTATTGTTAAAATCAATTAACAGTTTGAAGTTGATAGGCCAGAAATATGTTTTTTTTTAGTCCTGGGAGCGTGGGGAATGACTTCCATAATTAAGAAGCAGTAAAAGAGAGGGTTTTCTTCCATATATTATTAGATAGATAAGAATGAGATCATTTTGTTTGGAGTTCATCGTTGAAGAGCAAGACTTATATTCTTTTAAAAGTTAACACAGCACCTTAAATTAAATGATCCTCACCTAATTTAACAGCTTGATTATTGTAGTTGCCATTTTAGGGCACTTTTAGGATAATCCTGAAATTAAAATGTTATAATGAAAGCATGGATAATTATCACTAAGTCTGATTGCCTCAGGAAAGGTCACAGTTGGCACATTAGCCATACATATACAAATACACTCATCATAACTATTACTAGCAAATCGGATAACAGTTGAACAGAAGATCAAGAGAAACTCCTAAACTGCAAACCTGCTCTTTCCAGGGATGCGCAAGCCCATGTCAGATATATTTCACCTCAATCTCCAAGTCTAGTTTTCTCTTACCTCTTCTTATCAGCATTTAATTTCATCTTATTTTCAACGAGCCCCATTATGAAAATTAATCAGTATGCAGAGGTACTAATTACTGCTTTGATTTTTGATGACAAAGAAGAGTAGAGCTAATCTCATCAGTCTACTATTTGTAACCTACTCTAAAGCTCTTAGCAGTTTCATATAGCAGTAGACAGGGCAAGACAGATCTCTGAAGAATACTATAAATCAACAATCAAGTTGTTGAATAGTGTTCCTCTGGGTATGTCTTGACAAAAATGATCAGAATCATTGCAAAACAGTGCCTCCAGGATACAAAATTCACAGAGAGCTTCAAGAAAACTAGTAGGGTTGCACCCTCAGCCCCAATTTCCTATCTAGATCATACTGAGATGGCAGGCTTAATATTACAAATATTTAACCTGATATTTGTGGGCACCCCTGACAATGCTGAAATGAAAGACAGCCTTGTTTAGCAAGGGACCCAGCATTGTGGTATTGGATTTCCACTAACGCAGTGGGACTCTCTCCTTGTCTTTTTTAGCCAAGATCTCTTATATGCTGTCCAAAGGTCAGAAAGAAAGCAGAGGAAGACATTTCCATTCCCCATTCTCCATTGGGTCAGCAGAAATCAATGATACTGACTAGATTCTATCTTTAATTTCAGTTTAGTTATGTAGATGTAGATACAGTTCTACCTTGGTACTCAACTGCTTTGAAACTCGTCAAATTTGGTATTTGACTCATTTTGATGTGAAAAATATGTCATGGTATTTGTCATTTGTTTGATACTCGACATGCAAGCTAGAACTTGTTAATGTCAGCTGTCTCATGACTTTCCAGCCAAATCAAAGGCTCATACATTAGTCAGTTGGTTTGTTTGGTACTCATTTTTAATACTTGTCATGTCTCCCGGAACCAATTAATGATGAATACTGAGGTACACGTGCATCTACATCTCTATCAGTGAACTATAGCTGTTTAATTTTGAGATGAGGTTGCCTGTGGCCAATTATGAACATGGCAACATATAATTGTTATTAAAGTTGTATGCTCACAGCACTTGTCTGTTTAGTAGGTTCCTACACTGTGCACAGTGTAGTTGCTTGTATATGATACATGATATATGCTTATATCTCCTCTGTTTAATGATATAAACACTAGTTTTCAGCAGTGCCTGCCATTTCCTAGCACATAATATATACTTTAAAGAAGATAAGCTATTAGAAGAGATATTTGATAGTTCCGTATGCTTTCTACATGTCCTGCCTAAAAATATACGAGGAGTTGCTTGCTACTGTAATGATTTATTTTATTTAAAGGAATGTTAAAAATAGTATGAAGTTCCTGTTAGCCTTCAAATTCATTTGTTTGGCATAGATGAGGATGTTCCCAAAGTTAATTAGAAAGAAATGTTCTAATCACTTAATTCTCATCTGGCAAAAATTAATCTTGTACAGCATCTCTGTATTATATACAGAAGCATGACATATGTAGTATGTATATTTTCTTGTGCAATACTACGTATGGCACAAAGGAAGTAAAACAAAATATATATTATCTCAGTTGAATGCATGAAATGTTAAGTCATCATTGGCTTCTTCGTTTCTTTCAATAGTATTTGCAGTTTGAGATGTTGGTCAATATATGCATGCATGTTTGTATTTATATGTACTATTCTCATTGTATATACCCTTGGGCAATTTTAAGATAGTTATCAATTTGACCTGTATTTCTTAGAAAGAATGGCTCAAATATAGTACGTATTTCAGTAAGGTAAAGCCACTGTAAATAAATGCTGTAAAGAAGATTCTTGCTTTCAAGAATCACATTGTAAACATACAAATGTGTTGTGGCAAGACCAGTCAGGTAAAACATGTCAAAACAGAGTTGAACATTGAATTGACAGACTGAATACATGTTATAAACTAAGATTTGTTTCGCTATCAATTGGTGCCATTGTGGTTTTAAATAATATTGTTCTAATATTTTGGATGTCAGGTTTGCTATTTAGAATTGAGTATGAGAGCATAGGTAGAATAGCACATCCATTAGCAGCTGCTATGTATTTTTTTATGGCGATGAACTAAGTGGTAGCATAGAAGGTCATTTGTCAGGTCTGAAGGTCATCCGGAGTGAGTTCCATCAATAATAAATATTTTTAAATTCTTTAAATAAATAATGCCCTTTTCAAGAGGCTGCCTTCAGAGACTACCTGAAACTGGACAAATTCAAAATGTAGCTACCTGATTGTTGAATGGATAGTCCTTATTCAGCATCTTGTGGGGATTGTTTTGGCTATTGGAAGATTTTCAGGAAGAACTCATTGTATGATAGCCTATCTTGAATTGTTTGATAGGAAGTAGATCCTCGAAGTAGATTCTCCATTCTTCTGCCCCCCCCCCCAGGAAACACTCTTGGTAAATTCCCTTACCCCAGCAACATAGCACCAGCAATATGGAGAAGACCATTCTCTGTACGCCTATGGAGGTGTCAAGCCTATGAAGTTGTCTACTTATTAATGAAAATGGTATTCTCTTTTTTAGAGTCTGGACAATAGGATAGTGAAGAACAGTGATCACTATTTTTGGGAGGGCATTTAAGCTATATTTTCCACAATTAAGGTTATCCTTTCATAGATATTTCCTTAACAGATTCCCCATGCTTTCAGCAATGACATAACTTCTATTGTACTGCCTTCACTAGAAAAGTTGGGATACATTCAGAGAAGTATCTGCCTTGAAAATAGCCCATGATGAACTGTATTGCCCACACAAACACAGGAAAAGTTTTATAACATTATGGCATAAACTGTGTTAAGATAATCTCTATATCATGAAGAGTTTTATAAAATTTGTCAGATTTCAATTCCATGAGAGTCATGGGTTCCAAATTTTGGACCCACTCTATAAGTTAGCCCATCTGAGCTGTCTTGGTTCAAAAATTGTTGCCATAGGATACATCATTTCAGTTAGCATCATTTTTGTGACCTATCCAGAATCTGATGAAATGGATAGTACACAATTAATGTAAAGCAAATAAATAGCTTACACACACACACACACACGTATACAGATAAATATTCTGGATCTTCAGGAATTAAATATTTTGAGTCACAATTCGTAAAAAAACAGTAATGATTGAAATGTGCCATAAATCTCCATGGATACAGTACTACAGCCTTTTTGTATAATATCATTATCATGCCTTTTACAAAATTTCCTTCATCATTTATTTTTCTACAGATAGATGTTTCTGCATAACCAAATGAAAATGAAAAACTTGCCACAAGAAGAGCATCATATGAAAGTTCAGGGCATGAAACCTTTGTGATTATTGCTTAAGTCCTAAAAACATTATCAGAGCAGAATCTTGATCTTCACATTAATGACTATATTTGCTTTTTTAATCTGCATACAGCTTGAAGGAAATATTCTGAAACGGAACCGTCTTTTATTGTTCACACATGATTTCCCATTTACTCCTCAGGGGTGGATGATCATGATGTGAAAGAACTTAGTAGTGCTAGAAATAGTGAAATAATGCCCTTTGAGAGAAAGGTCATTTTCATTATAACAGATCAATTAATATAAGATAGCATCAAGTCAATAGAGGGGTTTTTTTTAGTGGTTATTTAATATTTCTTTGCTTAACCCTGGGTTTTAAAATACAGTTCTGATTACTTTTTTGAATTCAAGGCCAAGGTTTAGGTGAGTTTTAGTGAATTATTATTATTATAATTATTATTGGATATGTTAACAGGACAAATTCAAGTCATCTTTAGTTATATTGATGAACAAGCCAGGATTTAATACGTATTTATTTAAAAAACTTATATAAAACACCCATCCTGTGTATCATAACCCTGGGTGGTTCATAGAACAACAGTAAAAACAAAAACTATAAGAACCACAATAAAAATTCTTAACGGCCCAAAAGCAACACCTCCCCTCAATCCATATTCCACTGTCCTGTTCCCTGACCTCACTCTTGTATCAGTGCTTGTAAGAATCAACTTTTCAAGATTCTTGGGACCAGTATACAAGTTAAATAGGGCCATACCACACATGTAGCTGAGGTCAGCTTTTGAAGGAAGGCGGTTCTCTAGGTGTTTTTTTTTTTAAATGACGTGTCTAATTTAGTTATGTGCTTACATTACAGCTTTCATGTTTTTAACTATTATAATAATATAATGCCCATTTGCATCATTAGAGATGCCAACATGTACTTCCGGTCAGAGAGAGTTTGGAAGTTCACAATCGCCCTTTTAGCTCTTAAATTTGGTTTCATTATTGGGCTTAGATCATTAGCTCTCAAACTATCACTGGCTTTGTTTTATTTCACACAACCACACATCTCTTCATTTGATTTCTATACATTTAGTCTGTCTCCAGAGGTTCCAGCAGTGTTCATTGGAGGAAGTGTGGGAGGGACTCAAAATCAGTAAGCTTGTTGGCAGAGCATCATTGATGCAAGCCCCACCCTTTTTGTATTTATGTCAATCTTGGATGCACATTCAAGTGGGTAGAGACTTCTAAATAGTCCTAGTCTTCCCTGATTTTACACACTAGATCAGGGGTGTCAAACTGGCAGTACGCTGGCCAGATGCATCCACCGGATGCAACACTCCAGCTCCGCAAAGGCAAAAAAATCACGATATGCCACATGATGTCACGTGACATGATTGAGTTTGACACCCATGCTCTAGATCATCTGCAACAAATTTTACTCTATCACACCTTCTTAAGAAACTACCACCAGTTTATCAAAATTTTCAGTCATCCAGATCGTGGTTGTCCCAAAGGTCTTGGAAAGAGCTTCAGTGGCACAGTGGTTAAAATGCAGCACTGCAGTTTCTGGTGACTTGTTCTGCAGGTTGTCAGATCGAATCCCACCAGGCTCAAGGTTGACTCAGCCTTCCATCCTT
>JANHGC010001485.1:422600-442934 GCA_027560395.1 Boaedon fuliginosus | reverse complement strand
AATATGATTACTCTTCAGAAGTGAATTAAGCTCTTTAATATACTTTAATTATGCCCTGAAGGAAGACCAGCAAGCGACAGAGCTTACGGGAAGCCCAGATACATTCTCCTAGCTGTTTTGCCCAGCAACTGAAACTTGAAATACTTAATAGCCATAATAGCTTTTTCCTTATTGAGAACCATCACAATGTCTTCCAACACCATAATCTATAGTTAACTCTGTGCCAAGTGAGAACTGTTTCCTTTTACTACTCTGAATCAGAATCTACTGCTCAGACTCATTGCATAATCCCAGATTCTGGGATTTTTCTGAGAGAAGAAAACAAGCAGCCTCCTTATCTTCTTTCTCCATGCCACGTTTCCACAAAATAGAATTGTTTCAGGCCACTGATCATCGTGGTTCACTCTTTCCTGCACCTTTTCCAATTCTGCCTTTCAAAAAAGTTGGCAGTCATTTCAGGGGTGGTTCCAGTATGATTTTCTGGAAGCGTTGGCAATTTTTTTTTTTTTTTAATTTCCTTCTTGAGAAGTCTAAAAAGATTTGGGATGTTTGTAGCAACCATATCCACATACATGTGCAATGGTCAAGTTAGAGAACTGAACCTTTCAGTGATTTTGCTCCATGATTTGGCTTATTAAGTCCATCTGCATTCTGATTCTGATTTCAATGGTAGAAAAAAAATCTCTCAGTTTTCAAATCATAAAAATATCCTTACCCCAAGCAAGAAACCTAATTAGTGGCTCTGTGGGAAGACAATGAATAGTACTTTTTGAACAGAAGAAAATATATTAGCCTCAAGGATTTCATTTTGGGGTAAGTTTACTTAAACTTTAGTTAACCTTAAGTGCAGTTTAACAGCCTTATTCACAAAAATGCCTCAAATTGGTCTTAAACTGGATTTGAGGAAGTATCCTTAGGTTGCATGCAAGGGTGAAGGCTTCTCTAGAAGTACATGCAACAGCTAATGTGTGCAGGTTTTTGACATATTATTACCAAACTAGACATGCTCAGTAGTATTTTCAATCTGATAATGAATAATGTATGCAGTGAATATATAAACAGAAGATTTGGAGCCAGCCACTGAAACTACCCAATAAAAGAACTGGTTGCAGCTAACTCATTGCCTTTGTGGGAAGTAAACAAAACCCACCATATTCGTAAAGCTCTACCTCTTTGCAAGAAGGCATATTTGGACCTTCTTAGAATATAAGGTGAGGAGCAGGAAATTAGACATGTTAAACAGGGAGGAAGGGAGGGATGAAGGAAGAAGGGAGGGAGGAGGGAGGGAAGGAAGGGAGGGGGAGGGAAGGCTGGAAGAAGGAAGGAAGCCTATAAATGCTTTACAGAAATAAGACTATTCCTGAATTCCATTTTTTGTTTGTTTAATTACATTCCACTTCCAGTCTGGTTGGTGTTTTGAACTGTGGCTTAAAAGACTGGTCTCCCAGGAAACCATACCCACGTGTGACTGAAAGTCTAACAAATTAAAGCACAGTTGGAAAAGGAAACATGACTGTAAAAACGCCATAGTGGGGTTCCATATATAATATCTCTTTTTCTTTCACGAGCTTCAGATCAAATTGGCTCTGTTGACAAGTCAATAGATGATTTTTCAAGCTGCTGGAATTGCAAACTCGACATGGGAGTTGAAAGTCAAGCTGTGTTTCTTTTTTCTTCTCTCTTACTTCATTTTCGAATGCTGCTATGAAAACTATTAAAATGAATAATCTATGAAACTCTAGATGATGTTGCCTGTCAGACGTAAGCCTGGGGCCCTGAAGGTCTGGAATTCCAGGCCTTGAAGCAATCTTAAAGACAGGTGCTTGGAACTTAACTCAATCAAGCCAATAGTAGCTGAAATGCTATTTCGCCAAAGAAATACATTGCAATGTATCCTAGTGGGCTCTGTATCTATACTGGGAATCATTAGGCACAAAAAGATGATGAACGAGTGAATGACATGGGGCTGCCCTTGAAGCCAGTTGGTCCAGAATGCAGCCGCCTGAGTGATTAAGGGTGTACCTCGGGGCACCCATATAACACCTGTCCTCTGTGAGCTGCATTGGCTCCCAATAGTCTTCTGGATACAATTTAAGGTGCTAGTGACAACTTTTAAAGCCCTTCATGGCTTAGGAGCAGGGTACATTCGAGACCGCCTTCTGCCATCTCATGCCTCCCAGAGCCCAGTAAGATCCCACAGAGTTGGCCTTTTACAATGTTGGCTGGCGGGTCCCCGGTCAAAGGCCTTCTCTGTGGCAGCACCAGCCCTCTGGAACCAGTTACCAATGGAGACTCAGACCATCCCAAGCCTGTTGGTCTTCCACAGAGCCACAAAGACCTGGCTCTGTCAACAGGCATGGAACTGACGACCCCTATAAGTATGATTGGTGTATGAATTGGTATTATTTAGGTTTTTTATTGTTTTTACTCCTTATTATATTTTAATATGTTGTAAGCCACCTTGAGTTCCCCCTGACCGGGGAAGAGAGGTGGGATATAAATCAAATAAATAAATAAATAAATAATGAATGAATGATTGAATCAATGAATGAATCAATGAATGAACCTTTTTTTCAGTGCTTGCATGGATATAGGATGCCTTGCTTCTCACATTAGTCACTTGTTTGCTTGTTTTTCTTTTGTTGCTTATCCATGTCTGTAATATGGATTATCAATGTTTGATTTTAGTAACTGTTTACTCCATCCTTTCCATTATAAGGAGTATAGTATAGTCCAGATGGCCAGGTAAAAGTAAACTGTCTTAATCTGATGGGATGTTGGAGTCCATTGGACCAAAGGAAAGCCAGAATGGACTCTGGCATGCTTGTATCCAAAGCTGCTAGACAGGAGTTCAAATGGAAGTCTGAAAAATGGCAGTGTCCAATCAGACCATGTGATTTAAGAGCAAATTTAATTTAGAATGAATTTAATTTGAGCTGCTTCAAGTCTCAAACTGACAAAAGGAAGTTTACCTGCAGATAGAGCTTCCATCATTGGTTTCAGTAATAGCTCAGCTCCCCCAGGGAAGGAGACCTTATCCCTGACACATGTACAGAGATACAGAGGTTATACCAAGAGTGCATCATGCCAGCAATATTCAGTTGGTTAATTATCAGATGAAACAATATCTTAGTATCTATTCTGTAATTATTGAATATATTCTACAGTGCAGAAACAGTAAGGTTTAACTCAAGAGATGATCAGACTGATCAGCCTTGAATCCCAAGCCACTTGGGTAGGCATGACTGTCATAGAAATCTAGCATTCCACTCCTTAACGACAGCAAAGTTAAGACTTGTGGGTGGCCACTAAGTGTTGAGGAAAATTCCCAATCCCCACAGCAATATTAGTCTTGCTACCCCAAAGTAGCTGTGACAGTCAGAGATTTTTTTTTTGTTATAAAGTTTTTTTTATTTTTTAATATAATCAACATTTTCCAACCAGACTTCATGTTGTACGGGTTACAAAATAATAAGTGCTCTCTAACATCAAAATCATTAAGTTCATATGCACATAAAACACATTTTGATCATAGTATTACAAATCTATATCAAACCTAATTAGCAATAACTAAGTAAAATATGTGGTTGTGTTGTTCAAAACACAGTATATTCTCTATATCTTCTATTATATTTCTTCAAATCTATTCCCTAACCAATCATAAAATACTTGCCATATCTTATAATGTTCAGTATCTTCTTTTTCTTTAATCACCAATGTCAACCTATTCATTTGTGCACATTCCAATCTTTCTTTAACCACATCATCTTCATTTGGTATTTTTAAACATTTCCATTGCTGCGCAGATACAATCCTTGCTGCTGTCAACACATGAACCATTAAGTATATATCTTCCTTGTAGTGTGTTTCTGGTATAATCCCCAAGAGAAATAATTCAGGTTTCATCTCAATATATTGTAATGTCATTCTCTCTAACCATTCACGTACTTTCAATCAATTTTTTTTAGCCCCGCTACACGTCCACCACATATGATAATACGATCCTGACATTCAGAGATTTTAATGGGTAATGCAAAAGAATCAGTGGCCAGCTAATATATCGGTGTTAGAGGTCTGTGCTTAGCAGTTACCTGCTATAGAAGTAAAGTTGCAACTGCATATTATCCTGAATAATGTTAAGTGGCACCACAAATAATCAAACAGTTGGAAAGGCTACAAAGTGTTCAGAAGCCACCTGGTTCAATTCTCTGCCTCAAAGCAAATGCTCACTTTGATTTGTGGATTGTTTCGATATGGTGATTTCATTGAAACTTCCTCAAGCCAAAGCATCTTTGGAACATCTCTCAGCCTGACTGTTTTACTGATTTTGTTAGAGTATGGTGTTTTTTTTTCCCTTTAACTGAAATTATGGAAAATATAAAATGACAAGAACTGTGAGATTTCCATAGCTGCATTTGTTAGAAAGAGCTGGAGCAGGATTATTCTCTAGCTCATTTAGATTTTTCTGCAGCATTACTCCGGCAATAAACAGCTTGTTTGTTAGCATCTACATAAAGTGAGTAGGAGTTTAATGGTTCCCACAGTTTGTAGAATTACACATAAACTTTAGAAAGAAAGAAAGAAAAACCCTAAAGCTGTAGCCCCCTCCCTCCAACAGCTCAATGAGGACTAAACATGTTCAGTGGTTTCAGAGTACTGGGGGCAATGGGAAACCAGGTAGAAGGATGAATAGAATTAAGAATTCTGGGATAGAGAAAGGCTGACTGAATGGGACATTGAATCGTGATATTTTGCTGCAGATATTTTCCCACTTGTTCAAGTATAAATTAGTTTTCTATACATACATATGCTAGAATTGAATGTTATCAGCATATTTATAATACCTGACTCCAAAGGATTGCAAATTTACTTTAATTTCCAATTTATGATTGAAGTACGATTTGCATCTGAAAAGTGCATTTTCTTCAAGTAATCACAGGGGTCTAATAATTGAGTTGGAGAGAACAGAAAGAAACTGGGAGGTTAAGCTGCTTACCTATTTACGCCCGGCTTTGTTTTCCTGTGTGACATTTAAATGCATCACTATTCAGTGTCGCCAAATGCTACAGATATGTTTATTGAAATTTGGAAGTATACTTCGCTCTTCAAAGAGACTGCCCAGTGCTTGGGATTCAAAGACAAAATGTGCATAGGTGTATCTAGGCATTTTCAAGAGCATCTATCAGCAACTCCCTACCCCAACCGTGCCTTTTGAAGATATTGGGCAAAGGGGTCTAGCTATTTTAACAAACTGCAGGAAAAGTGCTTGAGGAGTACCTCTGTGTGGTCCAAAACACCTTTTTGCTTTTGAATCTGAAGGGCTGCACAGCAATAGAAAACCTACAGTATGTTAATTACTGATCCCAGCATTCCGTAGCATTAAGCATGCTAGATATGATATATGTTAATAGTTCAGAATTGTAGTTCAGGTTCTGGTATATTTCAGGAGTGTGATTCAAGTTCCCCAGACCTCATATAGCTCGATTGTTGGATGAGATGGATAATTAAGTATTATCTGCCCTCAGATGCCTTTCTTTCTGCCTGATGTACTGCTTTATTCTGAGTCCTGCTTAGAACACAGCCAACATAAAGCAACTTTGAATATTACCAGAGTATTGCTTGTAGCATCAGGGACTATTTAGTGGCCTAAATCCAAACCCCCTTTGTCAGAGTAAGCAAGAGTGTTTCCCAAATGCAGGGGAACTGCCTTATTATATTTTGCAGCAAGTGAAGCAGAATTGCACCATATGTCTAAAAGTTAATCTGGAATTTGAAATTACCTAATTGCACTGCTATTTGATGGTTGGATCACCAGAGATTGAATTATTTAACTCACTGAGTTGTTTAATCATATCTCATGGTAGATGAGCAATTCTTTCATGGCAAAGTAGTGAACTCAACCTGAAGTTGGGAGACAACATTTACAGCCACAAATCTGCAGGTAGCACCTGAAGGGTGAAGGCCAATGACACCAAGACTTTTGAGGAATATTTTCTCTCATTTCCTATATTCTTTATTTTCTTTCTTTGTTTATCCCACCCCCCTAATGAGGAACAATGAAACTTTGGGCCTGGAGGCTGCAGAGTTTAGAACAGCATACTATTTCAAAAGGATTGTATCAGAGCAAAAGAGAGTCGATAGGTGAAAGGTAGTTTATAAAATATCTAAATGTCCTTGAACAAAGAGGTAAAGAAACTGAAAAATAAAAAGCTATTATTTCCAGAGGGGTTCTAGAATGGATTTTCCTAGCATTACTAATTCATAAACAATCTGCATTTGTTCCATCTTTTCTGTGGTGGAACAATGCCATAGTGGAAGAATGATGGTGGATTGCAAACCGTTGATGTGTCCATTACTATGATAGGATAATTGCACTGTAAAGATGTCTTGTGACACCTCTTTGAAAAAGACCATGAATGACACATGCTCAAAAGAGTGGACTGAGATACGTGTCAGTGGGAGATTGGGATTCATCATGGTCATATCTAAAGAAAGATTTTTAGCCAGACCATTTCTAGGAGCTGGAGATGAGCTGTAAGGAACCTGCTTGGCAAATCTGATGAATATCCTGTCCTATCAATCATGACTTTAAGGACATGGTGGTTATTACCTACAGTATGGTAATGTTTATGCTTGAAAAGCTTGCATTATTATACAGTAGTTTATAATGCACTATAAATGCACAGTTTTTGAACAACACATTAATAATGGGACCATGAATGGTCAGCTACCTAGATATTAACAGCGTTTCTTATTATTTTAATTAGGAAACATCAATATCAATTGATTTATAATTGACATAATAAAGTACTGCTTATAGTTAAATATACAGTTGCATATGTGATTTGTATGAACTAACAAAAATATTTTCACCAAGAGTCCAGCATAGAAATTCATTTAGATATTTCATATTTGACATCAACATTTTGCTGAATTAAAACTGCCTATGATTTCATGACATTTCTCTTATTGTTGAGTTGACATTTCAATATAAAAAAAAGCTGCTGGCGTAGAAATGTTGATTTGTTGAAATAATGTTCAGTTTAATCATTTTTGTTTAAACAATCTTTCTTCCTCTCTATGAACTGAGAAAGCTGGATTGACTGGATTATTCAGAAATAAACTTGTTATTATTGATAAAAATGAAGTTAATTCCTTTTTTCTGGATGCTAAAGTGGAAAATATGCACAATGGCAACAAATTTGAACATATTACTAAGGGGACAGTGAAACTTATTTAGAAGTAAACATTGAATTGCAAATTATTTTTACCCAAGGAATTACTAAGGGTTTGTAAAAAAGAGTTTGAGACATAAGTTTCCATGTCATCAATCAGGCCAATTATTCAGGCCTTATTTCTTAAATTAACCTAATCCACAACAGTGTTAAGATATTGCAGTGAAGTAATAATATTCTGATTTCTTTGGAGGAAAGATGAGATGTGAAACAGATTTTCCCTTTTAGATTTATTTATTCAATTAAATATTTTGCATGATTTATATCTCACCTTTCTGTCCAGGGAAGTCAACAAATATTTATTGAAACAGTTAAAACACTTAATCTTATGAGAAACAATTTAAAGTAGTATTCAAACTACGTGGAGAAAAAGTATGGACAAAGAGAGAGGCCTTTTTGAAAAGCAGAAATGATGCATATATCAAAGATATATGTTGCATGATTTCAAAAGGCTCAATAAATGAGTCTCAGAAAATGAGACCATCCTTTAAAGTTTTTGTCTCAGGTGGTTCAGACTCAGTGAAAATGTTTATTTGGGTGGTAAAACCTGAAGTTACTTTAAAAAAAATGAAAAATTAAAATCAATATCTTGACTTGTGCTTAGAAAACAATATGACAAACAGTTGATATCTAAACATAGTCCTAAAATGGTCCTAATATCATGTTCTAATTAGTCAGCTAACTGCCATATTTTGTACCAATTAAAACTAAAACACCTTTATGGACAGACCCACATAGTCAGGTCAAGATGTAAAAAGGGATTTCTGGATTTCAGATAAGCTAAACTTCAGTAGAAATAACGGATTTCAATTCACCCACTCTACCAAGTTTTTGCGTCTGCAAAAGGTTGCTTCAGTTTTCTCAAAAGACATGTGCCATCAACATCCATGACAATTCTGCACATGTACAGTAAATGATGGCGGCTTCAACAAGCCATGCATGCCTTGCTATGGACTGGTTGACGCTACACAACACAAAGGGTTTTCCTTTGAGAGGTATATTTTGTAGGAATGAAAGTGCAGATATATATCCCAATTCAAAATAGAATCCAGAATGGTAAAAATCTGCAATGATAGGCTATCCCTTTGTATCTCCCTACACATTCCTTGAGAAATGGGGTATCTTATTGTTTGTAGTAACATAAAATCATACAATTTGATTTTATGATATATCCATGACACAGAAGAATTTTGTTCACAAAACTGATCACAATTACATAGGTACCCACTATCTGTTGAAGGTATTCAAAAGTTGCTAGCTTTACCCTTAGTGACTATATGAAAAAATGCCTGTCTATTGACCTGTCTCTAGGGATAATTCATAGAGATTTTCAGTGATCTCTTAAATCCTGTTGTCTTTTTTTTTTTTTTACTTCTCTCAACTTAGCCAAGCATTTTTTTTCTCTAGTCTATCATCTGCTCATATCTTATGACCCAAATGTGTTGGGTCTTGGCTTGGTAATCACTATCTTAAGGCAGCAAGTTTGTCTTGTATACGATGGATTGGCTCTTTTTTTATTGCAGTCCATGGTAGTCTTAGAAACTGTCTCCAGCAATTCATAATTTGAAGGTGTCAGTCTTCTTTTTTCCATTTTTGCTCAACATCCAGCTATCACAACCATATATTATCACTTGAAGAACCATTGCTTCAACTATTTTCATGTTTGTTTCGGGGGAAAAAAAGTATTTCTCCTCCCAAACTTGTCTAAATTTATCATTTCCTCCCCCTTATTTATCTACTTGTTACTTCCCCCGGCACAATGTCTATCTGTATTTATTCCTGAGCCTAAGAAAATAAAACCAGCTACAATTTTCACATTGACATTAATCCAGATTTTTCATTTTCCATTTTTTACTTTCATAATAAGCTTTTCTAAATCTTTTTTTTTTATTTGCTGAAAAGACGGGCGCATGTTCTAATCTCAAATTATTAATAGCTCAACTTCCAATTTTGATTCCAGTTGTCCTCTGTTTCAATTCTGCAAATCCAATGCCTAACAGGTCCATATGGGATCATGTGTCTCTTTGTCTCATTCTCTTCACCTATTCTGAGTCATTCTGTTTCTTCGAACTCAGTTATTACAATAGCTTCTTATTCATTCTAAAGATTCTGAAAAGGATAAACCCATGTTCTGGCATACCTGTTTGCCTTCATATATTACAAATCCTGGCATTATCTACACAAGGACCTTACTTGATGAAAGAAAGGTAAATGTATTTCTTGTTCACTCTATTAAGTCTGAAGAGGACTTTTAGTTTACTGCCAATCAGTTATACAGATAAAAACCAACTCCCTGATAACCCCACTATGCATTCTGTGCCTTCTGTCAACAAATCTTATTCAAGATGTAATTGGCCATGGTAAATGCAGGTCTTATGTCTTCCTCTTGTCATGGGATCATCCATCAAGGGCTGGGGTAGGCATACCATCCTCTTGAAATCCAAGTACAAGAATAAAACCATATGTACAAAAGAAACTAGCAGCACAACCCAAAATTGCTTACTATGTCTAATTATCATCTAAAGCGGGTGTCAGCAACTCGCGGCTCCAGAGCCGCATGCAGCTCTTTCATCCCTCTGCTGCGGCTCCCTGTTACGGCAGAAAGATGAAAGGGTGGAGCTTAGTGCGAGAGTGAAGTGCCCCTACACTTGCCTTTGAGCAGCAACAGCATTCCGCCTTCATCACGGTACATTTGCTGGGAGAGAATGGTAGGGGTGGATCTTGCAGGGTGGGGCCATCCCCCAAGACTGGCCTTCCTCCTCTCTCATCGACTAGGCCAAGAGAAAGAAGGGAATGGCCTAGCAGCACTTCAAGCACAAAAACCCAACAGAGGGGAGACTGGTCCTGCAGCAGCACCCCCATTGGTGAGTCCTGGCCTGGCTCTCATAGCAGGACAATATTCAGCACCTCCAGATACGAGCTGCAGCCTTTGAGGAAGCTGGGCAGCGATGGCTGGGGCCATGGGGGGGCAGCAGAGGCATCAGGGCTGCCCCACCCTCCTCAACAAGCCAGACCTAGAGGAGGGCAAAGAGTTGTGAGCCAAGCACCGGAAGGTCAGAAGGTGCGCTACAACGTTGCCTCAACATGCATTTCCAGTGTGCGCTCCTCTGTCCCAAAGTGGGATTGAGTGGGGGGTAGGAGGAAGGGAGAAGAGAGCAGGGAGAATGGTAGGGGGCCTTCCTATGTCCAGGCATGACACCAAAGGAGAAGCAGTGGCTGAACGTGTGTGTTGGGGGAGCTCTGTGGTAAACAGCTTTTCCTCTTCCATCCACCCCCTGCCCGCCTCCTGTCCTTGCTGTGTTTGGCATGTGCATGAACGGTTGCCAGGATTTCTGGAGGTAGATCACAATCCCTGACAGCTGGGCTTTTTGCCTCGCATTGCACAGCCTGCATGCGGGGAAGGCCCTCAAAAACAAGGATGCTAAAGCTGGCTTTGCCTGCTTTTTTGCTAATGTTTCTGGGACTGATCCTAGAGGAGAAGCCCGGCTGGCTTTCCTTTTGGCATGGGGTGGAGAGAAGGCCCAATCCCCCTCCATGGCTTGCCCACTGCTCTCGCAGCACCTTTCACAACACAGTGAAAGGTAGCATGCTTCACAATGAGGGAGACTGGGTCCCCTCCTCCTCCTGGAGCCCATTAGTTGTCCCCCTCACGCCTGGCAACTCTCTCTCTCTCAGGGTGGAGAGCAGGTCACGTGTCCAGCATCAGGCAAGGCCAGAAGTGGCCAGCTCCCAGATGCTGCTGCAGTCAGGCAGAGAGGGAGAGAGAGAAGAGAATGAGAGAGGAAAGGGGAAGAGAGAGAGAGAGAGCCTGTTTCCCATAGAAAAGTAAACACCAAGAGCCACAAAACCTGGGTAGGGTGGCTGGGGGGGATCATGTGACTCGGTGGGAGGGAGTGACATCAAGTTGTCCATGCCCACCCAGGTTTTGTCGCTCCCAGTGTTTTGTTTTCCATGAGAAACTGGTCCAAATAGCTCTTTGGGTGTTTAAGGTTGCAGATCCCTCATCTAGAGCCTTGAGCTTATATCTAAGTATAATGGTTCATGGACTCTTATGGGGATTGTGAACCCTCCAACCTCACACATTCATTCATGCATACATAATATTTAGACAGCACTAAGTAGGACTTCTCCTTTGTAAACCTTGCTATAGGTTTAGATGGTAGCAAAACACTTAAGTTCTTTTTCTCAATATTTACTCCCATGAATTTTTCAAGATTACCCAAATAACATACAGTTTACAAGAAACAGGAAAATAATCATACTGTTTACAAGTATACAAATATACTTACTTGCAGATACAAGAGTCAGATGGCCAACCATTAAACTCCCAATCTTAGCTGAAATGGTAGAAAAAGGGATAAATGTAAAAGAAAAAGGAAATTTGGGCATCCGGTTGAGAGGGCAGAGCATGTGCAATGAAGAAGATAGTATGGCAGATGGAACACAAAGTACGCTTAAACCTCAGAATTTTCATTGCCATCAAAATCCCTTGGTTAGGTTAGCTCTAGTCCACCCTTGCCACCACAATTCTTATTGTTATTGTTGTTGTTGCTGCTATACATTCCTTTGTTCCTCTCTTTTACTAAATCTTGCCTGTTCATCTAATATTTGTCTATCTATGGTTCTGTTGTTCTTCACAGAAGCTCAAGCAAAATTTTGCTTCTGTGAGGAGTTAGCATAATGGCTTCCTTCCTTCTTTTGCATGGATACATTCACCATTTCCCCCCAACCTCTAGATCAGGGGTCTGCAACCTTAAACACTCAAAAGAGCTATTTGGATCAGTTTCCCAGAGAAAACAAAACACCGAGAGTAACAAAATCTGGGTGGGCATGGACAACTCAATGTCACTCACTCCAACCAAGTTACATGACCCCCCCAGCCACACCTACCCAGGTTTTGTGGCTCTCGGTGTTTTCTTTTCTATGGGAAACAGGTGTGTGTGTGTGTGTGTGTTTCTTCCCCTCATCTCTTTCTCTATCTCCCTCTCCTTCCTTCCTTCCCTCTCCTCTTCCTTCCTTCCCTCCCTCTCCACTTTCTTTCTTTCTTTCTTTCTTTCTTTCTTTCTTTCTTTCTTTCTTTCTTTCTCTTTCTTTCTTTCTTTTCTTTCTTTCTTCTTTCTTTCTTTCTTTTTTTCTTTCTTTCTTTCTTTCTTTCTTTCTTTCTTTCTTTTCTTCTTTCTCTCTCCCTCTTCCTCTTTTCCATCTCCCTCTCTATCTCCCTCTCTCATCTCTCTTTCTCTCTCTAATCTGTCTTCCTCTTTTTCTCTCTCTCCCCCTCCCTCCCACTCCCCCCTCATCTTTTTCTTTCTCTCATCTCTGTCTTTTTCTCTCTCCCTCTCTCATTTCTTTCTTTCTCATCTTTCTTTTTTCTGTCTCGCTCTCCCTCTTTCACTTTCTCTCATGTCTCAATCTTTTTCTGTCTCCTCTCCCTCTCATCCCCCTCTCTCACTCAGCTCTCTTTCTCTGTCTCTCTCTCACTCTGTTTCTTTTTTTTTCTCTCCCTCGCTCTCTCCTTCCCTTCCTCCCTCCCACTCCCCACCTCCACTTCCCAACCCACACACCCAGGGAATAACTGTAAGGAAATTCGACCACATTCTGTCTCTGGAAAGATACAAAAATAGACCTTGCATTGCAAAAGGAGTGACTGTCAGGCTGTAGATCACCGTACACACTTCAGAGAAACATCATCCCAAGCAGCAGCACACTCACGTACACATACTCATCCTGCAACTTGGTCCAAAGTCCCTAGGAGCCTCCGAAGACACTTGGCAGGCAGAGTATGGGATGAAACTCCACACACACACACCCAAGGTAGCATCTGCTGAATCCTTGAAAAACTGGACAAGGTAGAGAGAGAGGAGAGCAGACAGAGCCGAATCGAGCTAAATCTGTCTCCCTCTATCTCTCGCTGTCTGACTGGCGGGAAATGGCGGGCGGCTACTTCCAGCTTTCTTGATGCTGAATGCACGACCTGCTCTCTGCCCTGAGAGAGAGAGTTGCCAAGGGTGAGTGGGGCAGGGTCGCATTGTGTTGTAATGGGCTCCAGGATGAGGGGATCCAGTTTCCCCCATTGTGAAGTGTGCTTTCGCTGTGCTGCGTAAGGTGCTGCAAGAGCAATAGGCAGGCCGTGAAGGGGGTAGTGGGTCTTCCCCCTGCTCCTCCCCCACTCAATCCCACTTCGGGACAGAGGAACACACACTGGAAATGTGTATTGGGGCAGAGTTAGAGCGCATCTTCTGACCCTCCAGTGTTTGCCCTCAACTCTGCATGCTCCTCTAGGCCCGGTTTGCTGAGGGGGGGAAAGCAGCCCTGATGCCTCTGCTGCACCCAGCACCACGGACCCACCCATCACTACCTAGGGAAGGCACAGACAACATAAAGCGGCGCATTTCAAAGGTGGCAGCTCGTTTTGAGTGAGGTACTGAACAGCAGCTCGCCATGCCTCTCCGCCATCCAACTTGCCGAAGGCGGCACTTCTGCTGGGCCATTTCCCCCTCCCACTGGGCTGTTATGCTAGGCACTCATGGGGGAGGGGAGTGCTTTCCCACATCACCCCCTTCTTTCTCTTGGCCCCGCTGAAGAGGGTTAGGAAGGCCAGGCTTGGGGGATGGCCCTCCACCCCGCAAGAGCCATCCCCACCATTCTCTCCTAGCTTTTTTTGCTGGCGGCAACGGCAAATATACGATGGTGGAATGCTGTTGCTGCACAAAGGCAAGTGCAGGGGCTCCAGCCATGCCACCACTGTGACAGGGAGCCATAGCAGACGGCCCGCATGTGGCTCTGGGACCGCAGGTTGTTGATCCCCGGCCTAGGAAGATCTGATATTTCTTGGGGTGGGAGCGAAGGAAATTAAAACAGATGGAACAGGAAAGCAGGTCACATGCCACGTTTTTGTAGATTTCATTGAGGGTTGGATCAGCATTATGGTTGTCTGCCAGGGGCCGGGGTGGATGGGCATGACCAGGATGGTTGCAGCTTGCTGGACATGGCCTGGAGGGCAGGGCCAGCTCAACATTGCTTGTGTGAGGGATGCCTGTAGGATCCTGGTGGGGTTGGGGAGGGAATCAGGGAAATGAGGCGGGGTATAAATCCAAATAAATAAATAAAATAAAATCTGGGTGTCTCTGGCAGGTGGGGCGGTGGGTGGGAGGCTCGTCCCATGGGTTGAGATGAGGGAGGAGGTGGGGCGGCTGCAGCTGGAAACTCAGCCATCGCACTCGCCACCCTTTGTGTGCGGGGCCCGATGGTTTCCGGGTGCAGCTGCAGCCTGCTGGTCCCTCAGCTGGCGCACTCTGTGGCTCCGGAACCTGCTGGCATCACCAGGGCTCCAGAGCATGCTGGCATCACCTGGCCACCTAAGCTGCGGGTGTGGCAGCAGCATCAGAAGCAGGCGGAGGTGGGGAGGTACGTGATGCTGACCGTTGGACACGCTTACTCTGTCCCACTGTCTGTTTTGGCTTGCTGTTGGAGAGCAGGTCACTGCTCGTTATCTTCTCAGCTGTCTCATGATCTTGGCTTGCCCCTGGAACATGTTCTTATTGTGTACCCGATGCACCTCGGTGTCGCTGACACCACTCATACCCACCATGTGCCTCCCCATCTCTGCCTACTGCGGGTTCTTCTGCTGCACCTACTTGAAGAGCCAGCTTGGTGGTCGCGAGCTGTGAAGCCCCACCTCTCCCCCCCCCCACACACACACATGTGAAAGGCTGGCAAATGGGGCATGGAGATGTTGGTGCCGGTGCGGCATTGATCTAGAACCTGGTGGCATCCCTCTGGGCCGGATCGAGCCCAGCCTTAGATCCGTGCTGCTGCCTTGGCTCCACTCCCTGGGCCTGTGCATAGGAGGCGGCAAGCGCACAAGGGCTGGCGTCCTGGGTGAAAGGGAAGGACTCAGAAAACAGTCCCCAGGGATGCCAGACCCTACCTGTGCGCCCACCCAAGGAGCAGAGCCAAGGTGATGCTGCAGATCTAAGGCTGGAGATCAGCGCCCCATTGGCCTAGGCTGATCCGAGGGCTGGTCCACTGTTTCTCAGGCAGCCCCGCAGGCCAGATCTAACCACCTTGAGTTTGACTCCCCTGTTGTAGACCAAATCCATTGTTTCAGAAAGAAAGAAATGAAGATTTTCAGAAACTTTTATTGCTAGAATGTCTCAATGAAGCATTTATTTCTGATTAGTTTTCATTTATAGCAATAGCAATACCACTGAGATACTGCTTCAGAGTGTTTTACAGCACTCTCTGGCAGTCTATAATGTCAGCACATTGCCCCTAACAATGGAGGCCCTAATTTTACAACCTCGGAAGGATGAAGGGTTGAATCAACCTTGAGCCAGTCAGGATCAACCTCCTGGCAGTGGAATGCAGAGTTTGCCTGCAATACTGCATTCTAACCACTGCACCACCACGGCTCTAAACAGACTAAGGTTTTGATTTGCTGAATAATATGACATCACAATTGTCTCAATTAATTGTCAGTGCCGAGACTAAATTTTAAAATATTTGGATTTATAAATATGATACACTAAACATACTGTAACCACTGTAGAAAAACCTTACTTGATTAAAACAAGTTTATAAATCTATAATATTGTAATACTCATTTAATGTATTAATTTATAAGCTTTTTCTTACAGAAATATTTCCTTCTAAGTCACTGAATTAACTGTATTATCATGAGAGAAACAGAAGATTAAAGAAAGCCCATTAAAAACATTTGGTCAAGAGGTTTGGGGATTAGTATTTCAGTTCCAGTTAGTAATACTAAATATACAAAATAGTGGCCTTTGGGAGTTGTATCTTAAAAGCTAAAAGGTTAAAAAATATCTCCATAATATTAGGAATCAAATATTTAAATAGAATGACATAGGTGCATCTCTGGATGCATCAAACATTTAATTTATTGTTTTAGATTTAAATTGCTTGAGGGTACAATCATCATCAAAATTGCTATTTTGCTCTTTAAAATATCTATGTCGATTTCTAATGCTGTTTAATTATAAAACACAGGTATTGATCTTCCAACTCAGATTTTATTTTATGCAAAAAAAAGGGGGAAGCTATTTGCTGAAATAGCTTGGAGTGGAACAAGAATACTGTTTGAAAACCTTGTATAGCAGTAGCTCAGGAAGTAGCATGACCTAGCCAACCTTGTCTTGGACCCGACCCTAAATAGTATTAATCCTGATTTACATTTCGATGGGAGACTGTTAGAGAATTCCAAGACTGTATCCTAAACAGAGAAGTTAAAGAACATCCCACAAAAGCCTGTAAGGTTTGTAATAAAGTAGTATGGACATGAAGTCACTAGGAATCAAGTTCACTATGAAATAATCTTTACATGGGATACCAACAATGGAAACTTAATGTAGAATTTTATTTAAAAATCCTTCTAATAAGTTAGCTCTTGGCAAATACTACTTTTGGATCAAAATGAGAACAAGCGTTGTTTAACAGAACTAGGTTAAGGATCCAGTAGCACTTGGGTTTCTATGCTAGAGTGCCAGATTTATAGCCTGTTGAATTAATGGTTGATTCCAACTACAGGATAGGAATGCTGTGCAGAGATTATTCAACATCTAAAATCTTTTCAATCTCCTGGGAACTTGGCAGGGCTGTGTGCTGGCTATACATAGTTATGAAGACAGGGATACTACAGGAACTACATTCCATAATTGGATTTGGTTGTAGAAATACACAATAGATGTCAAAGCTTGCTTTGTAAAAACAGCCAGTGTGTGGAAAAAAAACCTCAACTACCACCCAGTCATTCTAAATCCCAGCTCATATTGAAAATTATCCCTGCCTATATCAACTATAAAGCAAGTTTTTATTTCAGAAAAAAACTACTAAGCAATTTGGAGAAGAAAAGTTGAACATAAGAAGTGGAAAAGTTGGATCAGACCCAGCTACTTCTCAGCCTGTCCAGCATACACAACCTACAGAGGAATTCCATATAGCACCTTCTTCACAGTGCTGGCCCAAGGATGAATCTGCCCAGTATGGAAACTTCCCTGCATTCAAGAGCAGCGATGGCATGCTTAGAGAACTGGAAGAAGGACAGTTTGACCAAGAAGATGGAGTCACTCAAGTTACTTGTATGTGACCAGAAAATTACTAAGAAAATTACTTAAAATACTATAGGTATTTTTAATGTAAAAATGTAATATTTTATTAATATGCATAGGCATAATTGTTTCCTCAGCCAAATAGGTATATGTTGAAGTCATTTTTGCCAACTGCATTGAGGAACCTATGGAATTATTTCTAATGCATTTATAGAATTATTAACTTGTACATTAGGTCAATTGAATTGGTATGTTACATTCCTAGGAAAACGCTATAAACTGCTGGTGGCTTTCTTTGCAATCTTCCTGGCAACTGGAAACAGCTATAGATGAGCTGTTGACTTCTGCCCTGTTGGAAAGCATAACCTTTTCTACAGTGAGACAATGATGAAATAATAATAATACTATACCGTTATTAACATAACAAGGTTTAAGAATAAATTAAAATGGTTTATAAACAACTGTGCCATTACTGAGCTTTTACTCTCATTGTTTTTAAAATACTAAAATTCAGATGGTGATCATGAAAGCTTTTGCTGAAATATCTGTGAGTGCTCTATAATATTAGATTGTTGAGAAGTTGAGGACATAAAGCTTTACCCAAATGCCTTTAGATTCTGTCCTGGGAAGCCATGAGAGTTGTTCTATAAAGCTAATTATTAATTTTAAATGCATTTTTCATACTTGACTGCATTTTTTAAAAAGAAAAGCACGTATTGCTTTAGTCTGGGGAAGGAAAAATGATGAGGGCAGGCAGAAAGGGAATTTAACTGCTGCTATAAATGGGGTATTTTGTCTGTATGAATCCTCACTTGAGGAATTTTCCTTAGAAATACACCAGGGAAGAAAATTACATGAGTTCTCTGTGCTCTGGACACTACCTATCAGACCCCTTATCACTTAACAAGATTTTCAGGTTATTTCTTCTATTTTTATTATATCTGAATAAATGATAGTCTAATCAAGGAACTTTCTGCATTGAAAGCGGACCATCCTTGTCCTGACATTAGATCTGAGGAAAATTTACAAAGGTCTCTATTTCCCATCTGCCATGGGGCCACTTAGGAAACAGGTGGACAAATTCCAGTCTTTCCTATACTCCTGGCCATCTGTTGCTATAATCACTGAGCAGGAATTTGTCCAATCATAGCCAGAGAGTTCTCAGCTGCTCACTCCCGCATTAGACCATCTTCTTTTTTTCAGCAAATGCTTACAGCTGACTCCCCAACTGTGTTAAATTAGGAGACTGAAACATTCCTGAGTGGACATATGTTTTAGGCAGGGTGCCACTATGCCAAATATTCATCTAAACCTCCAGATGAACCTCTCAGCTGGCATGGTCACATTAAGGACCAAATGTTGCTTTAAAATATACTGCTCCATTTCTTTCATCAAACTGCACAAGTGAACGTTACAGTAACACAAGTTCAATGTTAGGATTGGGATTGAAATTTTGCATGGCAATTACGAACTTGAAGGTAGAGCACTTAAGACATTCTTATATACCACAGCATCCAGGTAAGTCTGTAAGGGTGAAAGCTCGTTCTCCAAGCTTGTGGGTTGGTTGGAGAATGAACCTTCACCCTCATCCTACACCCAAGCTAGATATTTGCCACTATTCTAAAGTCTGTCTCCAGGAGTGTCTTCTTTTTACTGGAGAATCAGATAGCATCTTTATAACTACTCCTAAACCGATAACAGTATATTG
This sequence comes from Boaedon fuliginosus, assembly GCA_027560395.1. Lineage (NCBI taxonomy): Eukaryota > Metazoa > Chordata > Lepidosauria > Squamata > Lamprophiidae > Boaedon > Boaedon fuliginosus. The sequence goes on along the minus strand of JANHGC010001485.1, from coordinate 423,924 downwards.
TTTTCATTATTCCTGAAGTATTCTTAATTTTCTGGAAATTTTTTATTCTAATCTGTAGATATTTTAAATAAAATTCTTAACAGTATAATCTTAATAATTACTCAAAACGAAATCCCACTTTGCTGAGGAGTGTTATTTCAGATATCTAGAAATATAGGCTCAATTGATGACAGTATCAAACCTTAAGGGGAAAACATTGAGTTCTACTAGAAATATAGGAAGGAAACAAAAACTGCAAGAGAACTTGGTACCAAGTACTGCGTTCATTGCAGTGCATATTTCTCATTTCCTTAGAAGTCTGAAGAGATGGTTTTGGCCTTGAGATAAAAATAATTCTTAACTCCTGCCTTCAAGCAAGAGGAAGTGACCAAGATATCATCAGTTGGCACTCAACACTTTTGTTTGTTTTGGGATAGTTTCACCATGCTCACCTTTAGAAGCCATTTTGAGAAAGCACATGCTCCTGCACAGCAAGTATTTTATAATTCACCTAAAATATATACTGTATTTTTAAATTCCAAAAGTTCTCAAAATTAGTCAACCATTGCCTTACATTTTCTCCTACTAAAACAGCTCAGCTGTCTGTTAAGGGAAGACTGGGGCTATCCTGAACCAGGAATGGGGGTAAAATTATTTTAAAACAATTGCCACCTAAAAACCACCCTATCCTTTAAGTTTATAATGGCATAATTGCTCTACTAGACATCAATCATTCTGGGTATTAATTTAGTTGTATCTGATTTCAATAGCCACCCATCAAAACAAGTGATTTTGGGAAGCCTACATCATAAAATGTAAAACTAAAACAATATAAATATACATGGTTGCCGCACAGAACTATTATCATGGGCAATAATACAGCCAAGAAATGGGACCCTTAACTCACTTGAAGTTCCAGACCCAGGCACACAACCAAGTCTTCATGGCCTTACAAAAGCCAACAGGGTCGGAATTATTCTATCTCTGATGGGAGAATATTCTAGAAAGCAGGGGATACAGCAGAGAAGGCATGTCTCCTGGTCCCCATCACCTGACATTCCTTAACTAACAAGATCTGTAACAGACCCAACCTATCAGAACAAATTGGACTGGTAAAAACAACTAGGAGAAGATGGTTCCTTAGGTAACCCATCACTAAACTATAAAGCATTTTAAAAAGGATGTGATGGAATGTAGGAGGGATGCACTACAAAGCCTAAAGAGGCAGCAAAGCATGGACTGGTCGGAAGAGGGTAAACATTGTCTATAGCAGTGGTTCTCAACCTGGGGGTCGGGACCCCTTTGGGGGTCGAATTATCCTTTCACAGGGGTCGCCTAAGACCAT
>JANHGC010001485.1:201967-212582 GCA_027560395.1 Boaedon fuliginosus | reverse complement strand
ATAATCACTCGCGCGGCTGCATTCTGCACCAGTTGAAGTCTCCGAGTACTCTTCAAGGGCAGCCCCATGTAGAGCGCGTTGCAGTAGTCTAATCGAGAGGTAACGGCATGAGCAACTGTGCGTAGTGCCTCCCGGCGCTACGCACATCCTCATTTTTACTAATTATATTTTTTTTATATTTCTTCCATGTATTCACTTTTAAACAGTTTAATTCATCATGTCACAATCCTTAATTTCTATTACATTTCCCCTTTTTACTTTCCTTACCATCTTATCTATACAAATATCAACTACTAATCGTAAATCTAATTTCCTTATTTCATTCAATTCTTAAAAATCATATAAATCGTACTTTAATCATTTTTAGTCCTTAAGATTTCTTGTATTTCTTCCATGTGTTCAACTTTAATCAATCCAATTCATCTTATCAAAATCCTTAATTTCTATAACATTTCCCCAATTTTACTATCTTTTATAACATTTCTCTAATTTAAATTTCCCTTGTCATCTTATCTAAACAATTGTTTACAATAAATCATTCCATTTATAGTCAAACCAGGTCAATCCTACAATGTCATTCCCTCCTTTCATTTTATGCTAGTATTATTTACTGGTCTCATCCTCATTTTTACTAATTATAAATATCCTTCCCTCATTTCATTCAGTTCTTGAATTTCATGTTAACCACATTTTTAATCATTTAAATTTCTTATATTTCTTCCATGTATTCACTTTTTATAACATTTGCCCAGTTTTACTATTATCTATGCAAATATCCACTACAAATCATTTATCAACAAATATCAACTATGAATCAATACATTTTTGATAGAACCAAACTAATTTTTGTATATATTTCATCATTTTTGTAGGGATTAACTTCTCTAATATTCTCCCTAACGTTTCCCCATTTTACTTTCCTTATCATCTTGTCTATAGAAGTATCAACTACAAATCATATTTTAATCATTTTTAATTATTTAAATTTCTTGTATTTCTTCCATGTATTCAACTTTAATCAACCCAATTCCAATCAAAATCCTTAATTTCTATAACATTTCCCCAGTTTTACTATCCTTAACATCTTATCTATGCAAATATCCACTACAGATTATTTATCAACAAATATCAACTATGAATCAATTCATTTCTAATAGAACCAAACTAATTTCTTTTATATTTCATCATTTTTTTGTAGGCATGATTAACCTCTCTAATATTCTCCCTGACTTCTGTTCCATCTAACTTTATCCCTCATCCCTCCTCTTCCATGCATTTACACTCCTTATCAGTCTTCCGGTATTTTCCCCAGCTCTTTTTCCCCGTCTTTTTCATCTCTATCCCCTCCTATTTCATGCTTCTTCCATCTCAATATTCTCCTTTTTGCCTCTTGTCATAACTCCACAACTTCTAAATAAGTCTCTGTCTCTTTTTCCAAATTAATCCTTTGTCTCTTCAAGTAGTAATTTCCCTATTTGGTTATGTTTAGTCCCTCCTCCTGCAGCATCCGGTTTGTTAGTTCCATGTTTTGTACCAAACCTTGCTCTTTAAATTGCTGGTAACACCAATCATGCCACTCCATCTGCCCCTTTTGTCTTTTGTGCTTGGATTTTATCCACCTGTCTTCTAAGGTCACTCATTTTTTTTGCTTCCTTGGTCATCTGCATTCCCTGCTATTCACTCCCCCCACCCCCAGAGGCAAAAAACCAGACAAAAATGGCCATTTTTGGCCAAAAAACGAGCCATTTTTGGTCTCTAGATTGCTTCTGGGAGAGGGGGAGTGAGTTCCCCAGGCATCCAGATGCCCCAGGAGGAAAAAAATGAGTGAAAACGGCCCATTTTTTGGCCTCCTGGGGCCTCTGTAGCTTGCATTTTTCAGCCTACTATACTCAACATTCAGAGTATAAGACGCAGCCAGATTTACACCCTCTTTTAGGGAGGAAAATGGTGTGTCTTATACTCCGAAAAATACGGTATCCACCACACTTTGAAGCCATTAAGAGATCATATCTTTGATTTCTGTCATTTTCACCACCTCTTTTCTGTTCCAGTCATAATGGCAAAATAAACAAATCTACAAACACATTTCAATTCAATTCCATTTTTCAAGCATTAGCCAATTGTAAGTTCAAAATTTTCACTGGAGTCTGGGGGCTGCTTCCTCTCTATCCAAAGATATCCCTCTTTAATTACAGATTTTTTTCCCTTGTTAACAATGCTCTTTTGGTGCTTTACCATATTAAACACAAAGTCTCAGGGTTTTAAACTTCGTGGGATATTTATTTCAAATCCAAAAAATTTATCTCACCATTAACATATTCTGTTCATTTCTTCTTCTCTTCCTTCTGTGTAGTCTTATTGTCTGGTGCTGTCTTTAGGTTTGTGGCAGCCATTTAACTGCCACTTGACTCGCCAAAGGTTTAAGGAGCTTTCTGTGTTGGGAAGGAGAGATACGGCTCTCCTCTTACCGACCAGTGGTCCCCCTTGCTTTGTTGCCCCTCCAGGGTGACCTAGGCTCTTTTCAGAGCCTTCTGAACAAGTAAGCTTGATGCGGGGCAACAGAGATTGTGGTCCTTGCATCCAACCTCATTGAAGATCAACCTGGAAGTCATCTCAATGTCCTTTTTTATAGTTTATTGGTGCCTAAGTTGTGTGGAATATAGTTCTAAGAACTCTAGTTCATTATGAGTTATCTTAATATATTTGCAGAACATCAAAATAGGGAATGCTGGCTAGATGTAGGCAGTTACAGAAATTGATCTCAGAGCAAAAGGACAAGTCAGTGGAGGAAGGGGATGGAAAGGAGGGAGAGGTGTTCCCAATGAGAGAAGGGGTAGCCATTGAGATCATCTTGCTCAAGAAACTCCAGACTCTTGAAACTACTTCTGGGCAGAGAAATATTTCTGCATTTATTTTTACCACTTTTTACATCATCACAACAAAAGGCTTAGAAATTATTACAAAAGAGAGAATTTCAATAAATATGAGGCTGAGATGGAATTCCTACAGGTAACATACGGTAATTTTACAGCTACATTCAAGCTACCTTCTGTCATTTCCAAGGGAAAATGTCATAAGGGAATTCCTCCCATTGGGCTTTCTCAGTGGCAGTGCAGCTGTTATTGGAAAGGGGAATACATATCCTTGAAAAATTATTGGTGGAACTTTTTTCCCTTGGAGAAATTGTCCACTTAGCCAGCATTATTTGGCTGGGAATTCAGAACCGCAACAAGCGAAGAGGAAGTAAAATATGAACAGTAGGGGGGGTCTTAGAAGACAGCTGGTGAGCCTGTGGAACTGATTAGTCGCATTAAATGAGAGTTGTTTGGCTAATGAAATGAAGCTGTATGTTTCAGTTTTGGTGAATGGGTTGTGTGTTGCTTGCTTGCCAAGCATACGGTCGGAGGATGAAGGGCTTACATTTACAACGGATTTGCTGATCATATGGTCCGAAGTTGATTGGATCGTTAGAAATGCAGGCACCATATTGATTTGTGATTGGTGTGCAGATGGCATGGTGACTTGCCTGTCTGGTATGAAGGTTATGAAATTCTGTCTAGTTAAGCTGTTAGATAGTGTTGGGGAGGACTGTCTGTGGCACCAAGATGCTAGATAGTGTTGACATAATCTATGTTTGCACCAATAATATTGGAAAGCGAAGTTAGTCAGGCCAGCAAGCCAAATTCACATTGGCGCCTAAGATCACTAGGAATAGCATTGAAAATAAAGTGCTAACATTGTAGTGCTACCTATGATGCATTTACATCATTGGAAAAAAACGAAATAGAATTGTGGGAAATGGACAAAAGAGCAACCAAAATGAAGAGGGGACTCAAATACTTCAAGTGTAGGAAAAGGCTAGCCTGTCTGGGATTTCTTCACTTGGAAAAACAGTGATAGACAAGAGAAATGGTTAATATGGATTAAATCATGCAAAGCTTGGTAAAAAAACAGATTAGAAAAAGCTTTTCTCCCTCTTTCTAAACACGAGAGACAGGTGCCATCCAAGGAAGGAGACTGAAAACAGATAAAAGAAAACATTTCTTCTTAGAACAAATAATTTGTGGAAATCATTTCAACCTGACAGGACAGAGTGATGGCCGTTTAAAAGGGGATTGGATAAATTCATGGAGGATAGATTCCTAATTGCTTATTAGTCTTGAAGTCTCAGTGTTATTTGAGGTTGAAAGAAACCTCACTTCCAAATACCAGTGCAGGGGGACAATGGTGGCAGAGAGGTAGGATTCCATTTCCAACTTGAAAGCAGCATCAAATAAGCCCCTTTGAGAAATAAAGTTCTGTATAAATGGCTGTTTGGCCTGTCACAGCAGGGCTGCTCTTATGTTCTTATCCACTTCTCTGTCCCCGGCTTCTTTGTCCACAAATGTTGAAAAGCAATTTGTGCTCAGTTGTATGAAAAATTAACGCTGCTGGTGACAGAAGTTATAAATTACCAGTAACTACTCCGTAAAAGCTTAAGAAAGTTTGGATACAGCACTGTCTTTGGAAATAAAATTAAAAAAATGTCAGTACCTGACATCCACTTATGACCACAACTGAAACTGGAATTTCCGTCACTGAGTGATTTGGTCATCAAGTGTGGTGTCACTTAGCAGCAGAATTCCCCGCATTCCCCATTGCTATCATTAAGCAAATCCCACTGGTCATTAGCTGAGGACCCATCCCAAGTCAAGCCATTCCAGACTTGGTCCTTTCCAGCCCCAAACTAAGGTAAGGTAAGAGATTGCCTCTGGCTGCACTGACCCACACATCTCCGCATCTCCCTCCCCGTCTGTGCTGTGCCTGAACAGGGTGGCAATCAGTCTCAGAACTGCACAAGTCTGGAGCTTCTTGTCCCTCTGTGGCTCATGGGCTTCTTGGCATGCCATGGCTCTGAGGTTATGAGAAGGCCGTAAGCTGCAGCATAGCACAAAGCCGCAGCTGCCCGTAGAAGCCTCAGCTCCCCCAGCGCAGCCAGGTACTGCAAAGCCACCATGCCCTGGAAGTCCCAACAGCACAGCCCAAAGCCATAGCCCCAACAGCATGGAGCATGGAGCAAAGCTGAACCATTGCAAGAAGACCAAATAACATGGTGCAAAATCACAGGAAACTCTTAACAGCATGGTGCAAACAGCAGCTCAACTGCCCTCAATGCCCTACGCACCAAGATCCCTGCCACCCCACATTCCACCCTTCTCCATATTTTGTTTACGTCCTGCTGTTGCCTTTGTTGTTCCTGCCCTGGCATTTGCTGGCCACATGAGGCCATCTTACCCAGGTTTCATGAGGAAGTCATGATATGCAACCTTGGGAAAAAAGCTTCATGCAGCCAACAGTTGCCACACAACAGTTGGGGCATGTTTGGTCAATAGGAGGAGCAAGAAGATAGAAATGCAGGGATGGCAGCGTGCAGGAGGTTGAAAAGGCATAGATGAGGGGGACATAGGTGGTGCGATAAAGAGCCCTTCTGGTCCTCAGTGCAAGTAGGCTGCCTAGGACCCAATTTTTAGTTAAGTGGCTATGAGGGTGCTACAACAGCTATAACTTTAGCAATCAGTCTTTATTCAGCCCTACCATACTTTCAAATAGTCACTGAACAAATGGTTGTAAATCAAGAATTACCTGTATATGAATAGTTTTTGACTCTAAATTGTCAGGATTATGTTGATTTAAAAAAAAATGTTATATTGTAAAAGAAAATATTATTGCTTCATTGTTAGTTTAGCATTTCTCATGCATTTGAATTCAGTATGATTTGCACTGATACAAAGTTTTGTTTCGTTTCGTTTCAGTGCTCCAGGAAGCGGTCCTATGTTCAGATCCACCACAGTTATGGTCCGAGATAATTTTAATGAAATTCCTCAATGCGGTCTCATTGACTCTGCCAAAAAGGAACAAGACTTCAACTTTGCCCTGTTGCACAGTCCGAAGACTGCTAGCAATGTTTCATCTGTGGCACCAATGATTCCTGAAACTCTGGCTAACAGTGGACCAGACATTAAGCTTGGAGATCAAGTACAGGGATTCCATGGGCACAAAGTAGGGTTTTCTTTTGCATTTCCAAAAAAAGCATCCATCAAACTAGAATCCTCAGCTGCTGCTTTCTATGAATATAACGATGAAACATCAGCTGAACATGGAGTTAGTCGAAGAAGCCGGTTTGTTCCTGGGCCAGGGAATCTTCCAGTCTCACCAGCAGAAGACACAGCCTTGTGTTTTGATGAGAAGCCTTCTCCACTGGTGGAGAAACATGATGTTGACAATGCAGAGTCAATCCCAGCACAAGATTTGAATGGACCACCCACTGAAGGGAATGGGATGCAGCATTTCCCAGAATTGAGACCCCCTGTTTCTCATTTAAAAGGGCCCGGGTTTGTTGATTCAGACAGCTGTGGCACTGAGGTAGATTCTTCAGCATTACCTGATGAAAGTCTAACCAAGGGAACTTTGGGGGGCCAAACCCTTCCTGCGGAAAGCAATGGTAATGAATCCACAGGAAATGAATGTGCAGTTCTACCTGTGAATGAAGAACGTTTATCACAGCACAATACCCAAGAAGAAAAAGATTCAAATGTTAGCAATGATTCAGTCACTTCTGAAGTGGAAATTAAAGAATGCACACCTGATGGACCAATTCCAGCTAATTCTGAAGGAGAAATTAGAACTCTGCCTAATAAACAAATCCCATCAAAAAGGCTTTGTGAGCCATTTGTTCCTGTACTTAACAAACATGGATACACCATCCTTCAGTGGCCATGTGAAATGTTACTTTACACAAAGACAGAGCCATCTATTTCATACAGTTGTAATCCTTTGTGTTTTGACTTCCGGTCATCAAAATCAAGTGAGTCCCTGGAGAAAAATAAACAGCCATCCAATATTCCTAATTCAGCCCCAAAGGTTGAGTCTAGCCAAGATTTGGACTGCAATCATCCAAATGAATCCCTTTCAGAGAATAGTGTTTGTGCAGCTGTGGCACCAATTTCTCCAACAGAGAGCTGTAATCTTGAGAAACAACCAGATGAATTATCCTTAGATCCTTCACAGTCAACTGGGAAAAATGAAACACACCAAAACATTCTCAAGCCTGCCGATGAACAAGAAAACAAAGGCTGGAACAAAAGGAAACATGAAAAAAGATTTTATAGGAATAGGAAAAGGAAAAGGAGGAGAAAGCAATGCTATCACCATTATGAGGAAATGACTGAGCTCACCGCTAAAATTTCTCCAGTACCCGAACAGCAAATTAACTTGACTGAATTTGATAAACATCAGAAGCTTCACAGCACCATGGAACAAGGCATAAATGAAAGTGGGTTAGGAGATTCAGTTTTGGAACAATTAGAGGAAGCAGACAAAATTCCTGACAAGGAAGACAGTGACTATCCTAGGACTATATCTATAATTACACATGTCCATAGGAGTCAAAGCCCTCAGACAATTTGTAACACAAATGACAATAGGAGCTGTTGCATTAATTCTAGCCATTTATGGACAAAGAGCAAACCAATCTGTCACAGACAATCAAATAAAGCGGGATCTAATTCTGGAAGCTGCAATTCAGTTTATGCTAGACCATGTTGTGATTGGACTACCACGAGACAATGCAGTAGCCTGGACCATAAACATTTAAGCCATTATCCAGATAAAAAATGCACAAATCAGCCACAACCCGTAAAAAGAGCCTACAATACTCTCATTGATGAACCAGAAAGATCCCACAGAAAGCGAAGATATCATACCCACTCTTGTTCTTCAGATGAAAGTTCAGCGGCACAAACATGCTTTTCAGAAGAGAACGTCAGGCAGCTAAGCAAATTAGAAGTAGCTTGTAAGCCGAAACGGAAGCGAAGGAGAAAAAGAATCAGGATTCATGATATATTTATAGAGAGGAGACCAGGAAAGAATATCAGTGTTGGATCACCAACAGAAGTTGTGAAGGTTGAGGATTCGCCGAATAAATTAACTGAAGAAAACCCAGAGCAAATGAGTTCCCATCCCAGTGCAGATGATGCAAAGAGCATAGAAAACGAAATGCAGCCCCTCGGAAGTCAAACAGATTCACCATCTGAACCTCTAGTTTCATCGGAAAATATCCAAGACTCAAACTGTTCCACCTTGGAGCCTACTCCTTGTCTTGAAGAAGCCACACTTTCTGTTTCTCCTGTTATTGAACATAGCATTTCAGCAACAGCGAAATCCAAGGATATGCCGGAAGGACAACAACAGAAAAATGAGAATGTCCCTGAAATCCAGGCTTCCCTTAAAATGCCCTCCTCTGAAAGACATCCAAACCAATCTCCCCCAAAAGGCTTTCTGGGTCCTAATGAAGTTGCTGAGCCTGCACCACAGGAGAAACGAAACCCATCTGCCAACGAGTGGTTGAGGTACGCCCCGGATATATTGAACAGTATGCCTCCTTTGCACTTGAAGGAAACCCACATGAACAGCCATGCTTTCTTAACCACAGAACAGATCCTCGCTCCATTCACCTTCCCCGAACATGCTCTGCTCTTGCCCAATGAAAACCACGACAAATTCAAGGATCTGCAGCTGGAGGCCTACCACCAGGTCATCCAGCAAAACATGTTGGCGAGTAAGATGAAGCTGACCTTTCCTCCAGCGGCACTCCAACCTTCTGGTGCTCCTCTCCCGCCCCTCCCCTTGCCGCAGCAGCCTCTCTGTTCTACCTCTGTCACCATGATCCATCACACTGTTCTTCAGCAGCATGCGGCGGCCGCAGCTGCTGCCGCTGCGGCCACGGCAAGTACGTTTAAGGTCCTTCAGCCTCACCAGCAGTTTCTTTCCCAGGTCCCAGCTCTTTCACGAGTCCCTTTACCTCATTTGTCCCTTGGGCCGAGGCTATGCCCTACAGGCCACACAGCCATGGTTGGGCCACCCCAGTTGCCCGTCATCCCGGCATCGATTCTCCACTCAAGCCATTTGGCTTTTCCTCCTTTGCCGCACACTCTGTTCCCATCCCTCCTGTCCCCACACCCTGCTGTCATTCCATTGCAGCCCCTCTTTTAGGACCCTCTGAACAGTTTAAATGAAAGAGGAAGTCTTACATTGAAGGAACACCAACAGTATTGATCAAAATCCAGGAGAAATCCCTCTACGAGTAGCCTAAAATTAAAAGGTTATTAAAGCCTCTGGACTGGGAATTTATTTGCTATTGGATTAACAATGCAAATATTTATGTGTAAAGTGCAGATTCATAATAAAGTTAAAGCACTGAATAGTCTTTATATAGATATAGATATAAATGTATGTATGTATGAAGATCATGATTTAAAATATGTTAACATGTATATAAACTATATTTATAGTACTGTAAGTTATGTTGTAAAGTATGCACCTTGTTTTTTTAAATATATTTGTGTATTTGCACCTAAGTAATGTTTAGACAAAGCTGATGCACTATGTTTTGTACAACATTCCTTATAAACATAAATATAGTGAGAAAATTTCTCCTGCAATAATCTTCATTTGTTATTAATTTAAATTTGTTGTTGGTTTTTTTTAAAAAGCATTTATTCTCAGCCTTATATATATATATTTTCTACCATTTAAACAGTAGTTTCCTCTAGATTTGGATAATCAAAGTTCCAAGCATACTGTGATTTATCATTAAGGCCAGGAAGTAAAATCCTTAAGGGGAACAATGTTATTGAATGGAAGACAAAGGGTAATTGATCTGATTGTATTAGCAGCTTGATGCTGTGCATTGAGACAATATTGCCCAATTTGTGGTATGCCTGAGTGGCTAATTTGAAAAAAAAAATCTAAAGGAAAGCAGATGCTTTAGTTTGGTTAATAGCCAACATCTGGGTACACAGAATTATTCCAAAATCCAGCACTGGTCAGGTCATTACTCCTCGGATTTTTCTAACTCTTCTTCTGCATGGCTGTTTAAAAAATCCCCAAAGCCAGAGTGAGAAATCAAATAATCCAATATAGCCTTCCTATCATTTAGCCTGCCTGCCCCAAGCAGTCGGTCACAACCCCAGGAAATGCTGTTGATTCCATCTTTATATTTCATACTCGTGCTGAAAATAGCCAAACTTCCTGCTAACTCCATCAACGCAATCCACCCATAACAGAGGCAGGTTCAGCATGGGAATTCAGCAAAGATCAGTTATCCCACCTTAAACTTTTAGAAATATTTGGCAGCGAATCACTTTGCTATGATATTCTACCCCCCTGCCAATAATAAATGAGGAATGGGTTGTGATCTTGAGGGCAAGTGGTGCCTGTGTATTCCTAAAGATTATTGTGCTGGGTAGAAAACTCACAAGACAAGTAATCAGCTTTTAAATCTAAAATTATGAAATATTTCTCGTGTTGGGTCTGTTTTCTGGTAACTATAATTTTCTTTTTTAAATAATCATACAAAAGCAGTTTGTCATTGCTTTGTCTTCTAGGATTTTTTTTTACATTAACTGTCTAGTAGTCTATATTTCTTTATGCTCTCCCATCCAAATGCTCCCTTGTTCCAATGCTTCTTAGTTGTTCAACATTATTCCAAATTAGCTATTTAAGGTAGGCTTTCAATTTGGTAGGTACAAAATCTTTTCAGTTTAAGATGGCTTTCTGGACAGAAATGGTTTAGGCC
>JANHGC010001484.1:700732-714296 GCA_027560395.1 Boaedon fuliginosus | reverse complement strand
TAGATAGATAGATAGATAGATAGATAGATAGATAGATAGATAGATAGATAGATAGATAGATAGATAGATATATAGATGATAGATAGATAGATAGATAGATAGATAGATAGATAGATAGATAGATAGATAGATAGATAAAAGAAAATAGATAGATAAAAGACTGCACAACTACCTATCTGAAATAGTATAGGGTCTCCTCCTTGAGCAAGGGATTGGACTAGAAGACAACCAAGGTCCCTTCCAGCTCTTTTCTGATTGAATTGAATTGATTGCCCATCTCACCATGGCAACTCTGGGAAACTTAACATCACATAAATAGCAACTACAAAATTAAACATAAAATTACAGCATAAAGAGCCTATAATGACAGCCAAGGGCAAAACCCAATTAACAATAAAATAACAACATCTCACATCCAGTCCCCATGTCCAGGAACAAGTCTAAATCTTTAGAGCTTTTCAGAAAGACAGCAGGGTTGGGGCCAGTCTAATTTCTTAAACACATCCTTGCCTACAAGTACATTCATTAAAACCAATTCAGCATTACTGATTGATTTTTAGATAGTACTGAAGTCAAATCAGATCTGCATTTCATAACCTGAAGATATCTTAAGTTGTGGCAGTATTTCTGAAGGACAGCTGATCGGGGAAAGCTGAACTACACTTTTGTTTAGTGTGATTCACACTTTGTTTTCAAGTTTCATTTTGGTGAATTCAGATTATTTTTATACTTGAATTGATACTTGTAATAAAAAAGAACAGTAATTCAAATATTCAACTGAAAGAATCATAGTAGAAATCAGAATCAAAATTATAGCATTAATACAGTTAACATTTCTGGAGTAAACAGTACTAAATAGATGCCCAGTTGCTGCTTCAGACTGTTATTTAATTAGCTATTTTCCTAAATAATAATAATAATAATAATAATAATAATAATAATAATTATTATTATTATTATTATTATTATTAACAGCTATTTGGATGTGTATTGCATTTCCATTTGCGTTATCAACAATTTTCTCAATTTCTCCACCTCTGTATGTATTTGCATATGCATATTTTATGCAAACAAATGTCCTCTTTTTTTAACGGTGACTTAGTTTTTGCACAGTGGAAATGGCAACCTTAATTATATCTCCTTGAGTTTACAATTTAAATTATTCTGACATTCCTTGGGACTTATATACATTATTTTGTTTCTTCTCTTAGACCAGAGGTGTCAAACTCGTGCGGTCACATTGTCATCACCTGACACATCATGACTTTCCCCCCTTTGCTAAAATGAGGCGGGGCAGCGTGTGACGCATACAGCCTGTGGGCTGTGAGTTTGACACCCCTGTCTTAGACACACATTATCTGAGCATTTTTTCCCATATGCATCTAAAAATCATGGGGCACCCTTGCAATTTTGATTGACTTTTTTGATTGCCTTGGTTACTACTCTTCTTTTTCAGCATTCTGTTCACTTCTGAGGAATGGGACCTGATGAAACCATGGAAAATGTAGCACACAAAAGGTAACAGACAAAATCCTGTCTTTGCTAAGCATTCCCAGTAAGTGTGTTTGACCTTTCAGTGATAGGCATTGTCTATTATCTGATTGATGACTGCCATGTGTTTGCCATAATAGTTGCCAGGATATAGAAGCCAGAATATACAAGCATATTTTTTGCTTGCAGATGAGCCCTCTCCACATTTGATGATTGGATTTTTAGAATAATCATGATAAGCAACACATGTGTTAGGGTGACCAGCTCTTTTCAAAGGCATAGAAAAAATGGTTGAGGTCATACAATCCATTAAGTTATGTTAAAGTGTGGATAGGTACTTGATTCTGGGAGCCAATTCATTGTCTAACTCCTTAAAGATTCAGTTTTGGAGTACCACCAGGAAGGATTTATGAACAAGCCTTTTGAATCTGCCCCTCACCTGTCTCCTACAGTAACTCCCCCAAGATTTAACTAGACCCAACCGTGTTGGCAATTCAGAAAGGTATGAAAACCTTTTTCAGAAGGCTTTGGGAGCTGATGTTTTTCTTTTCTGATATGTTAGCAATCTCGTCTCTCCCTGGCAATTTTCTATTATTTGAAAATTGGCTGACCATTTCTTTTATCCCCTTGTCTAAGTTACTGTACTTATAAAAATGTTGAAGAGCATCAGACTAGGAGAGAATCCTGAAATATCCCAGCACAGAGTTCTAATGAGTTCCAAGGCAAATTTACTTATCTCTATAAAATATATATAATTATAACATTTCTCTAACCTCATATCTCATGCTAAAGGGTTGAAAAGCTGACAAATTAATACGCATGTTTTTAAAAAGAATTTAGAATGAATATAGCAAGGTATAGACCAGTGGTGGTGAACCTTTTTGAGGTTCCATGCCGAAAGTGTGTGCGCATACAAGCGCGTGTGTGGCCGCATATCCCTGGTGATTTTTGGCCTTCTGCCATGCATGCGCAGGGGCAAGGGAGCACGGGGAGAGTGTGCATGCATGGTGTGTGTGTGCGCGACCCACTCTCCCCACCCCTGCATATGTGCGGCAGAGGGCTGAAAATCACCTGGACAGCAGGAGGCATGTGCACATGCTCAGAGGGAACATGATGGAAGCCATCTGCTTCCTCCTCCGGGCTCAAGTGGATCAGGAGACCCCCAAGTCCCCTGCAGTGGCCCTGGCCACATCTGCGGGCAGACTGGCCAGGCTTTTGCTGCCCTCCAGGATGGCTTCGCTGCCCATGGCCGGCGACCGCGGGCGAGCAGGGGTGGCCGGCGGGGCCCTTCCCACGCAAGTGCTCAATCATCTGCGAGAGGGCTCTCCATGGCCAGATAGGTGTGTTCCATGGCTGCGGCGCCAGTGGAGAAAGAGGCAGCTGAGGGAAAACATCCTGGAGTTCCCGCTCCGGCCACACAGCACATGCGCCGGTGCCCCACTCAGCTCAAACAAGGCTTTTCTTTTTAAAACATTGAGTTTTCTCAGGCCGCTGTCCCCTGACCATGCAGCCATTACTCTGTGCTGCAAAAACAAAAGAACCCCATCGCTCATTGGAGAGGAGCCATGGCTCTGACCCTTTCCCTGAAGCCGCCCCCTCAACCCTTCACCCACAGAGGCTACGCCAAACTCTGCTGCAAATCCCTCCAGCCCCCTCCCTCCCTCCTGCATTCTCTCAACTTCCTATCTTAAGCAAACAGTGGTGAGGGGGAAGGTGGGACTGCTATGGAAAAGGGGTGGCAGCTTGACCTCAACAATCTTGGCAGGAGAGGACTGAAGGCAGCCCCACTCCTCTGGCTTGGAGTGATGGGCAGGGACCCTCTGAGAGACACAAGTCCCACAAGTCTCCGGGACCCATCTTTTCCCTCATGTGGGAAGCAACAGGGAGCTGCTTCCCCTGCATCCGGACACTGGGAGATCACCTGAGGGGCCTTGCCTGACTGATCAGGCCTGAGAATGGAGGGATGTGGGGGGATTGGGGTCTTCCTGCTGTTTTTTGATATCCTTGTCACCCAAAGGTTTCATCTGCTGCTGGTATTAAAAAGAAGCCCCAAGGGACTTCGGGCAGACAGACAGTACCACTCGGGTGCCTCCACAGGGTCCGGACGCTGGGAAGGTCTGGAGGGGGAGGGACTGACTCCATCCCAATGTGAAAAAAGGGCCCTCCCTCCCCCGTGCATGTGCATAACCCCTGTGCTACCCCCACACCTTTGCATGTGGGGCAGAGGCCAAAAATCAGCTGGTCACACACAAAGCCTTCTAAAAATCACACACGCATGCTCAATGGACCTGAGCTGGGCAACGGCTCGCATGCCGGGCAACATGGCTCCACATGCGACTTTGGGCATGCATGCCATAGGTTAGCCATCATGGGTATAGACCATTAGCAAATTAACTTTTCCAAATAAATTATTTAGAACATAAGTAAAGCTAAATTATCAAGCATATTGAGGTATTCATCTTGTTAAAGATCTAACACAATTTCTTCAAATATAAAATTTGGTGACAAATTTGGTGAATTTCTTTGTGAGGTTAACAAACATTTGAATAAGAGTAAACTGATAATAGCATTCTATAATTTTATAGTAATTTTATTAAACATTACAATCAAAAAGATGAAAACTAATAAGTAAAAAAAAATAAAAAGAAAAAAGAAAACTAGAAACTGAGAAAAGAAAAAAATAGAAAGAAAAATAGTAAGAAAAATGTAATAAAGAAAAAGAAAATAAAGATATAAAGAAAATGATTTCCCTCTCCATCACAAAAAGTATAAATAATTTTACAAACTTATCTTCTCTTAAAACACAACATATGATTTCTTTTTTTGTACTTGATCTTTTAACTATAAATAATTCCTTGTCTTCCTCATTCAATCCTTTTCAGCAAAAGTCCATTAAGAGTTTTCTTAAGGTTCCCAGAAATAACAATATATCTATTTTAACCCTGATCAGATAAATAAAATTTGTATTCTTTTTACTTTTAACAATATTAGACTTAATTCTTTCAAATAATGTCCTAGAACTTGATTTATCTTTTTTTTTTACATTTTCTTCTTCAAATTCTTCAAAATTTTAACAAGTCTCTTTTGTAAATCCAACATAAGAAAGTTATCGAGGGTACCTGTTTAGCTTGTTATTTGTATATCCCTTTTATTTATTAAGACATCTACTGGTTTCATTTGCATATCAGTGTAGCATCTTTTTTCCATAATATTTTTGTAGCTTACCTTTTTAAAATCCACTTTCAGATCAATCTCATTCCTGTCCAGTAAAATGTGTTCCTCTTTAATGTTTAGTCTATGGGTGTCAGACTCAAGTCCCAGGGGTTGTATCCGGCCCACAGTGCGCTTAGATCTGACCCATAGGCCCACCCTGGAAATGGCAAAGGACTGACCTGCAGTGCCTCTGCTAGTAAAAATGGAGCTCGGGAGGGCTGCTGACAGCCTTCTTAATCTCCATTTTCACTGGCAGGGGTTGCAGGAGGCCATCACAGGCAAAGACAGAGCTTGTGAGGGCTGCCAGCAACCCTCTCGAGCTCAATTTTCACTGGCAAACGATTGCAGGAACCAAAACCGAAGCTCAGGAGCCCATTTTTGCTGGCAGAGTGCTTGGGCCACCACAGGTGCCCCAACATGAGTGACATTGAGCTGGCCACACCTCCTGGCCATGCTCCCCACCCCCCTGGCCATGCCCCCCGCAGAGATCTGACCCGAGGGTCCTGCTGTGTGGGGTGCCCGAGGGTTCGGTTCCCTCGCCTCTCCTATTTAACATCTACATGAAACCACTGGGTGACATCATCCAACAGCATGGGAATGATCATCTGATGGCGCAGGGACAGAACAATACATCTCTGCCCCAGGCCAGACTGGTAATGCCGGCGAGGTGATGTCCCGATGCCTGGAGGCTGTGAGGATCTGGATGAGGAGGATCTGTGAGGATCTGAGTCTGGACAGGCTCAGACTCAACCCCGACAAGACCGAGTGGCTCTGGATGTTTCCCCCTCATGGTCCAGTTGACTGTCCATATTTATCGCTGGGGGGGGAAAGGTTGATCCCGTCAGAACGGGTGCACAACTTGGGAATTCTCCTGGATCCACAGCTGCAATTGGAACAGCATTTGGTGGCTGTGGCCAGAGGAACATTCGCACAGGTTCATCTAGTGCACCAGTTGTGCCTCTTCCTGGATCAGGAGGCTCTCTTTACAGTCACTCACGCCCTCATCACCTCTAGGTTAGATTACTGCAATGCACTCTACATGGGGCTACCCTTGAAGAGCATTCAGAGGCTCCAATTGGTCCAGAATGCATCCACACAAGTGATTAAGGGTGTGTCCTGGTGCGCCCACATAACATCATTCCTCTGCGAGCTGCACTGGCTCCCAATAGCCCTCCAGGTGCCATTCAAGGTGTTAGTCCTTTAAATCTCTTCATGGCTTAGGACCGGAATACCTTTGAGACCGCCTTCTTCTACCTTATGCCTCCCAGTGCCCTGTGAGTCGGACTCCTCTGGGTCCCGTCAGCTAAGCAGTGCCAGCTGGCGGGTCCACAAGTGAAGGCCTTCTCTGTGGCTGCACCAGTCCTCTGGAATCAGCTCCCCATGGAGATCTGGACCATCCCTAATCTGTTAGTCTTCCGCCAGGCTGTGAAAACCTGGCTCTGCCAGCAGGCTTGGAATTAACTGACTCCCCTTGTATGAATGTATAGCATGGTATGTTATTGTATGTTTTTTGTTTTTAATATTTTTATATTGCTATGGTTTTATTGATCCTGGTTTTAGAGTTTTTAGTATAACATTGTACTACTGTATTGATTTTTGAATGTTTTTGAAAATCTCACCATTTCTTCTCCAAAGTCCAGATTTCTATAGAGTTTTGTCAAAGCTTTTAACCAAAGTCCTGACTAAACTTTGTCGTCTTAAGATGAGAAATTTTCCATCTATAACTTGCACTGGTTGTAAAGAAAGTAGGACTTTGATCCCTTTCAAATTCTATGCTTAGGCATAGACCAAATTAACATTTGTACAAAAAGCTCAAGATTACAATTGAGACCTTGGGAGCTTGCCTTAGATGTTGCCAGGGATATGAAGAGCTATCTTGTTTCCCAAGTAATCCAGCAACACATTCTTTTCTGCATTAAGGGGCAATTTATCTATTGTCCCAACTGTCCTATAAAATGAGATGATCGAATTTCCTTGAAAAAAAAATTACATAATTCAGCTATTACCATTAAAAATATGTTTTGTCTAGCCAATCATTCTTATATGGCACAATACAGAGCAGAACCCTAGATGATGAAAAGATAGGCTAATATGACTAAGGTAGTTCTTTCAGATATTCATTTGTCAATGAATATCTGATACTAGCTGATGACGCGGCTTTGTTAGTTTTTTTTCTTTTTTAAAAGAAGAAGTATAATGGTGGTGGCCAGGGCTGAGTGGAAAGTGGCTTGAAAATGTGATTGGTGGTAACCCCAAGTGGTTTCCCCCTCTTCCTATTTGTCTACATCCTCCTCCTCCTCTTTATCCCTCTCCTCTTCATAATGTTGTTTCCCCTCCTTCTCCTCTCCTCTTTTTCCTCCTTCCCCTCCTGTTGTTTTCCCTGCTCCTCCTGCTGCTCTTCTTCCTTCACTTCTTCCCTCCTCCTCCTGTTTATCGTCTTCTTGCCCATCCCCCTCTTCTTCTTCCTCTTCTTCCCTCCTTGTTCTCCATCTCCATCTCTTTCTTTTTTCTGTTTCTTTCTCTCTCTCATGTCACTCTGTATCTCTCTTTATCATCTCTCTGTGTATCTCTCATCTCTCTGTGTATCTCTCTCTTTCTCATCTCTCTCTGTATCTGTCTCATCTCTCTCTCTCTCTGTGTGTGTGTGTGTGTGTGTGTGTATCTTTCTCTCTGATTTTCTCTCTTTCTGTGTGTGTCTCTCTCTCATCTCTTGAGCTCAGAGGAGTACAGCAGCAGGAGGGGCTGGGGCCAGTTGTCTGCAGGAGGGAGAAGAGGGAGTGAGCCCTGAGTGGACTCAGTGCTCCCAATGCCCCCCTACTATCCTTGGGAAGGAAAAAAAGCCAGCGTGGAAAGAAAGGGGTTCAGCACAGGAGTGGCATGCAGAGACTTCCACTCCCGCACCAGACATTGCCAGGCCAGGCACCCAATCACAGGTCCCATCATTCCTGGCCTGTGGCAGAGGTGTGGCTCTTTGGTCCTGCACACGCGGAGCTTGGCTTTTGAAATGGTGCCCTGAGCCAGATTGTTCTGGGAGCTCTGCGGGGCAGGAGAGCAGGAGGCTCTTCTGGAGCATAGGAAGGCAAAGCAGCCAGACCATCCTGTTGGTCTCTCATGGCCAGGAACCCTCCAGCCCCAGAGTGAGCTCCACTGCTCACCAGTTTCTACCTTGTGGCAACTACCAGCAGACCTGGTGCCTCTTTCCAGGCAGCGGAGGTCAGGGCCTGGGGTGGTGGTGGCGAGACAGAGAGGCAGCCCCAGCACTTCCCGATTCGATCTGGCCAAACGCTTCCTCTTCAGCATCTCCACCCACTCCATAGGTTTTCGGAGGAGGAGGAATTGCACATTGGACAAAATGTTCTCACACACACTCCAGGCTGTAGGGAAGCTGAGGTCCTGCACGAGATGATGGTGGGGCAGGCAGCATGGTGAGGGAGGCTGTGGGTGGGCTGTAGTGGACATGTGCAGTGCAGTTGCTGCACATGTGCAGTGCAGATTTTTAGCACATTTTTGCTGTTGGTGGTGGTGGGGTGTCCCCTTTCCCATCTTTTGGTGGGGGGGGGCAAAGAATTTGGGAAGCCCCCCCCCCCAGTGTTGATTTCACAACCCTAAGGAAGTATGTGTGAAATTGGGGCCAGATTGGTGCAGGGGGGAAGGTTTGTATAAAGCACATACAAACCCACACCTTTGTTTTATATATATGGATTCATTTTTTCAGATATTCATTTGTCAATGATAGCTTCAATAGACTATATTATAAGCAGGGGTGGGTTCCTCCCAGTTCGCTGGTAATGCGCTTCGTGGGCCCGCTTGGTGAATGCCAGTCAAACATGCACAGATAGCCGCCGCGCAGCTGTTGTGTCAGAGTGCTTGCAGAACACCATAAAGATTTGTAAGTCAATTGTGCGCAGTGTATGTTTGACTGGCGTTCGCCAAGCATGCCCACAAAGTGCATAACCATCAAACCAGGAGAAATCCACCCTGATTATAAGTCACTCCAAATGTTATTGCAGCAAAAAGGCTGAGGCCAAAACTTTCTTATTCCGGAAATTCAGAACTCTTGCATACTCTTAAAAAACAAAGAACACCTTTAGCACATCTTGTGTTTGTAAAATTATGCATAAATTGGTAAGTATATGCTTTTCCCTATAATTCCAATCTACTTATAATGGTTTGGTTATGAGTAGAAATTCAAATGTATAGTCATCTCTGTATGTAAGATTAATACTTTTTTATTAAGTAGTTTATTGTCTAGAAATAACTGGCCAGGAGGTATTTTGTTATATGTACTAACCACAACATTTCCCATGATGCATTCTGAAGCTTGACTGTAGGCTTTCAGTAAATTAAGTACCTTCCTGGAGTGTTATTAAACATAACAGAGAAAATGAAAAGGTCAACTGACCTTTGAGAAATATTCACTTGAGTATCTAGGACAGTCAAATAATTAGGGGAAAGAATCAGAAGAAGCATCTAATTAATCATGTAATTATAGATGCAGCTCCCTGTGTGCATATGTTCCCTTTGATTCCACTGCAATAAACAAGAAATTAGAGGTAAATCTTTGGTAAGATATGTTTTCAATATCTTCTGTGCTTCCAATTTGTAATGCAGGTCTTTCAGCAATTATTGTTAATCAACAACACTGAAAAAATGCAACTTAATATTCTTTTCCTCCCTAAATATGTGAAGTATAAATAAAACGAAGAATAATTATTGATGATCTATTAATGTTGTATCTTTGCAAATGCTGACTGTTTTTTAGCCTGAGGATTTTAAATTGAAAATAGTTATTCATTCATTCACATTGCTATGTTACAAATTTTGTTTGAAAGTAGCATTGGAAAATTTAGATTCATGGAAATCAAAGGATTCGTAGGAGGTCATGCCCCTCTATCGTTAGCAGTCTTTTGTTTTTTAATGACATCCATTCCAGGTGATCCCTGCTGCTTGGTGATATAACTCCCAATCCAGTAAACCCATCCCCCCTTTTTCTTTCACTTCATGCAACATTTCAACTTTTATCCTTGGTTTTTTCCCTTGCCACATAAGTTTTGTTATTGATGTATTTAACTCCTTAAAATATAACTTATTTAGTTGAATTGGGATTGTTTGAAAAAGGTATACTAATTTGGGAAGAATATTCATCTTGATCACCGATATCTTACCTATCAGGGACAATTGTAAATTTTTCGAGTTCTCACCTTTATTTGTCATGCTAATTTAATATAATTATCTTCTTTTAACATGGAGCATCTTCCCTTTATCCAAATCCCTAAATATTTAATTTTTTTTGTCATCTTTATCTTCATTATTTCTTCTATTTCTTTAATCCATCGGCCCGGGATATTCTTTGTCAATAATTTAGTTTTTTCCCTATTTATCTTCAGCCCAGCTAATGTTCCAAATGTCCCTATTTATCTTCAGCCCAGCTAATGTTCCTAACAAAAATTTGGGTCCTGTTTTTAATGGTTCCTCCATAACACATACTAAATCATTGGCGTAAGTCTTGAGTTTATATTCTTTTTTTATTTTTAATCCCTTTATCTCTGGGTCCTGCCTAATTTGTCTGAGTAGGGTTTCTAAGACTAAAATACATAGTAGTGGCAAAAGTGGGTATCCTTGTCTCATGCCCTTCTCAATCATAAATTTCTCCATTTTTTCCCCATTTATTAGCACCCTCGCTGATTGATTTGAATATATTGTTTGAATAGCAGTAATAAACTTTGGGCCGAATTACATAAATTTTAGCTGTTGCACCATAAAATCCCAATTAACATTATCAAAGGCTTTTTGAGCGTCCAAAAATACTAATGCCATCTGTTTTTCTGAGTGAACCTCGTAATACTCCAATATGTTTATAATCATTCTTACATTATCTTTTAATTGTCTTTTGGGTAGAAACCCGTTTTGGTCCATATGAATGAAGTTACTCATAATTTTATTTAGTCTCTCAGCCATAATCACTGTAAATATTTTATAATCAACATTTATAAGGGAAATGGATCTATAGTTTTTGATTTGTTGCAGGTCCGTATTATCTTTGGGAATCAAAGTAATATATGTTTCTGTCCAAGAGGCTGGGATTTTGGTTTCCACCAGTACCTCATTAAATACCTCTATCATCTCATGTTCTAAGGTTTTGGTAAAGTTCTACAGGTATTCCATCCGACCCCGGCATTTTGTTGCTTTTTTGTTTCCTAATTGCCTCCTCTACTTCCCTTCCTGTAATTTTTTCATTAAGTGTTTCTCTCAATTGTTCTGGGATCTTAAGTAGGTTTGTGCTTTCTAGGTATTGTCTCACTGCTGTGTTTGATATGTTTTCCCATTTATATAGTCTTTTAAAGAAATCCTGTACTATCTTCTTTTTCCCTGTATTTTGGTAGGTAAGTATGCCCTTTTCATCTAATAGTTGGTGGATCTGTCTTTTTTCTTTTACTTTTTTTAGTCTGAATGCCAACCATTTCCCTGTTTTATTGGCATTTTCAAAATAATTTTGTTTTACCATTTTTATTTTGTAGGCAATTTCTTCTTGAATAAGTAAGTTTAGTTTGTGTTTACTTGATTCTATTTCCTTTTTTATATTTTTATTTTCTGGTATTTTACTTAATTCTGTTTCTAATTCTTGAATTTTATCAGCCAATATCTTCCTCTTTTGTAATTTTTCTTTACTCTTTCTTATAGTATATTTTATCACTATACCCCATAAGTATGCCTTGGCCATATCCCAAATGGTCTGTATTGAACTTTCGGGCCTTTTATTTTATTTAAAGAATAAATTCATTTTCCTTTCTATTGCCTGTTTACTTTCTTTATCCTTTAAAATATTAATATTCATAGTCCATCTCCCCTTCTTTCTGTCCTGCCATATGATTCATATTGGGTTATGGTTGGCCCAGGTGTTTGGTCTTATTTCTAATTCTTGTATGTCCATTTTTAGTCCAGATGACACCGAGGCCATGTCTATTCTCAACCATGAATGTTGTTTTGCCAAATAAAAAGTGCATTGTTGCGTCAGAGGGTGGAAATCTCTCCATGTGTCATGGAGCCCTATTTCATCTTTCATCTGCTCAGCAATTTTTGGGAGTGTTCTTCTATTCTTCTTCTTCTTCTCTTCTTTGCCCTATCTTTTATTAGATTTGTAATCCATTTTGGGATTTGCTACCACATTAAAGTCACCAATTAGGCAGTTATGTTCATATTCCAATTCCATAATTTTATTGTAAATATCTTTGTAAAATTCTACCTGATTATTATTGGAGGCATAAATAACCATGAGCAATACCCATTTTAGACCCACCATCAGCTCTACCATTAACATTCTCTCCTCCTCATCCACATAAATTTCTTCAGATTCTAAATGTTGTTTCACATAAATTGCTACCCCTCTTTTTTTTAAATTAGCTGATGCTGAGTATAGTTTCCCTAATTTTGGACAAATCAATACATTATTATATTGGTTTTTGATGTGGGTCTCTTGCAGACATATTATGTCCACTTTTTCTTTCTGCAATTTATTAAACATCTGTTTCCTCTTCCTAGGCAAGTTTAGCCCATTAATGTTGACTGAGAACAGTCTTATCTCCTTTCCCATCTCTTTACTTGTATTTCAGGTCTTCCTTTCTTGTCTTTCCTACCTCCCTCTGAACCTTCCCTTCTACCTTGCCGTCTCGAGTTCCCCTTGGGTGAAGAGAGGCGGGGTATAAATTCAATAAATTATTAAATTATTATTATTACTTCCCCTCTTTTTTCCTTCCTCTAGATCTTTCATCCTGTTCAACTTGCTTGTCTTCCTCTATTAACCCTTCTTGGCTTCTACTTTCTAGTTCTTCCTCGGTCTCTTGTTCTACACTAATACTAAAATGATGGTCATAAAATTCATGAGCATCCTTTAAATTATCTAGCCGTACCTTCCTCTCCTGCCAGGTCACCAGAATCCCTTCTGGGAGAAGCCACCTAAATAATATTTTATATTTTATCAGCTGTGTTGTCAGAAAAGCATAGTTCCTTCGCTGTTCTCTGACTCTTTTTGGTATTTGCTTAAGAGTTGTTACCTCCCTACCTTTATACATTATTGCTTCTTCTTGCATTTTTTATACACTTCTTCTCTCAGAGCCTTCTTGCTAAATCTAACATCCACCTCTTTAGGTAACTTGTGCCTCCTGGCATAGTTGGTGTGTATCCAAAACACTCATCTATATCCCTCTGAATTTCAACCTTATCCTTCTGCAACACCCCTGCCAACATTTCAACTACCACTTCTACTACATATTCCTCTTTCTCCTCCACTACATTCTGAAATCTGAGATAAAATGCAGAATTTTCCATCTCAAGAAATATTATTTCTGTCAGATTCATCTTCGTCCCCTGCTTTTAAATAACACTTGCTGTCTCACTTTCCAGAATTACAAGTAGTTTTATTATTTATACAGTAATGTGACATCTGATTCTGTATTAGAGAACATCAAATTCAGCTCTGAGGTTTGATTTACCTCAGCGCTGCTTTTATAGTGCTGTGACTATGCCCCCACCTATATCATCTTTCTGCGCTGCTGTCATTTGGTGTTTATTCTTCCATTGTGGTTCCTGTCGTTCACTCTCCAGAAGCAGATGATTCAAATTTAACAGGTTATATTCAGGGATGGATTTCTCTGGTTTGCTGGTTACCTGCTTTGTGGACGCACTTCTGATTCAGCTGTCAAAAGCACGCTGCGCTCGATCGACAGAGAAATCTTCATGGTATTCTGAAAATACTCTGATCCAACAGCTGTGCAGCGGCCATCTGCAGTGATGGTGTCATGTGTTATCCTGGGTCCAGTGATAATTTTTGAGGCTGAGACTCGTTTGTTGATTAGGGCTAGTT
>JANHGC010001484.1:673539-686048 GCA_027560395.1 Boaedon fuliginosus | reverse complement strand
CAATCTGGGTTCTCATTTTAGTGACTTTGGAAGGATGGAATGCTGAGTCAACCTTGAGCCGGTCAGGATCGAACTGTTGTCAGTCGACAGAATTAGCCTGCAATACTGCATTCTAACCACTGCGCACCGTGGAAGGGAGGAAGGGAGGAAGGAGAAAAGGAAGTGTAATAGCATTTAGATTTATATGCAACTTCACAGTGCTTTCCAGCCCTCTCTAAGCAGTTTTACAGAATCAGCCTCTTCCCCCCAACAATCTGGGTCCTCATTTTACCGACCTCGGAAGGCTGAGTCAACCTTGAGCTGGTCAGGATCGAACTCCTGGAGTGAGCAGTGAGTTAGCCTGCAGTACTGCATTCTAACCACTGTGCCACCACAGCTTCAGGGTCTTGGCAACAATTGTCTTGGCAACAGATTTCCTCATGTTTTGCCAGCAAATGTGACTGGAATTTTCAGAGGATCGACCACTGTCATCTGAACATCAAAGCAATAAATCTGATCAACAAGTATTTTTCTCTATTCTTAAACTCTATTCTTAAACTCTATTCTTAAACTCTATTCTTGGGTGTGTGGAGTTTGAATGCTATTTTTTCCCACCTAATGAAAATAGTCAAATGGTGTAGAATTATTTTTTAGCAAACTTCTATTCTAGACTTTTCAAACCCATCCTTATTTTTTTATTTAATTGTATCAGTTTTACTCCGCTCCATAAGAATGATAAAGGCAAATACAGTCTATGAACATTCAGATCAAAAGTTCTGCAATTCCGCTTCAGGCAAGAATATGAATCCCTTAGACAAAATTGAAGCAGCATCCATCAAACCATCATGTCTTGCTTTGTTAATCTGAAAACAACTATATTTGTTAGAGAATCGAATTAGAGGAACTGACATTTAGGACATGCTTTGTTTTTCTCTTTCAACCTTAAAAAGAACATAGACAGGCATGTCTTTTGACAGTACTTATAAAAGGATAACACCTACCCATTGTTCATAATCTACTTTATCAGGAGGGTAAATTGAATTTTAGTTCCTTTCTTGCTTGTTCTTCTGTGAATGTACTTTTGCCTTAATATACTGCCGTTGTTTTACATCCTATCCCCATCAAACCTGTAGTTAGGATAGGCTGCTTGACATTCTGCTTCATCATTACTTCTTTTTATATAAACTGAATAAAAATAAAAAATGAATAAGATTGATAGAAATGCAGAATGTAAAGGATATAGAAAATGCAGTAAAAGAGAGAAAATAAATAATAATATAAGCAATAATATGCAGGTGAACTAATAAGACTTGAATAATTAACAAATTTTAAACATCAAAAGGCTAATATATTGCAATACACTATTATAACTTAGAGTGCTATAGACTTTTCATGTCCAACTTCTGCTTAAGGCATGTAACTACTAGGACAATTAAAATTAATAGCAGGAGAAAGGAAAATTATAAATAATAAACTATGCATTCAAAAATTACTATAAATAACGTGTTGACTGAATATAAGATTAACATATGAACTCTCAACATCAGATATGGCACATTCCATGTATAAAATTGTAATACAGAAGTGGTTTTCCCAAAGACTGAATCATACATCAGATTTATTTTCTGATTATTCTAAAAGAGTTTTTATTTACTTATTGTAGTATATTGACACAATTTAATTAACCATTTTCCCATCAGAAATCAGAAATATTTTCCAATAAAGAGCATATAAAGTCACTGCTATTATAACATATAACACTAATTCATTGTATTTTATTTATTTATTTAATTATTCATTCATTCATTCATCCATCCATTCATTCATTCAATCATTCATTCATTACATTTTTATGCTGCCCAATTCTGGTGTCTTATAACATGGATAACAATAGCACTCAGATTTTATATACTGCTTAGCAGAGCTTTACAACACTCCCCAAGCAATTACAGAGTCATCTTATTGCCCACAACAATCTGGGTCCTCATTTCACCGACCTTAGAAAGGTTGGAAGGTTGAGTCAACCTTGAGCCTGGTGGGATTTGATCTGACAACCTGCTGAACAAGTCAGCAGAGATTGCAGTGCTGGATTTAACCACTGCACCACCGAGGCTCTTATTTTGAATAAATATATGTTTTAGTGAACTTTAAATAAAAATATCTCACAATGAAATGGGATTATGACTGTCAAAATTTGTTGCATTCTACAATAAATTAATTTCCCATATTGCTGAAATTTCCAACATTGCCCCCACATATGAAAGAAAGATCAAATCCGTTCATGGCATTTTGGGAAAAGAAATTAATTATTTCATTAATCATAATTGGAGTAAATACCAATTTTCTAAATATAACAGTCAAGATAGGTTTAATATCTTCTTCCACTGAAATTTCCATTCTTCCATCCCTGTATCTGTATTCCAATTTTGCATCCATTTAATGATGCAATCTTTAATATGTTCTGAATCCTATATCAATAATAGATTATAAATTATGTCCATAAATTATGTTCACTATTGTGAGTTACAAGTTTTAAAATTCAATCAAATTTCTCAGTATTTCCTGCTTCTGTGTTTTTCTTGTGGTGCTACTTACTTGAGAGTATTGGAACCAATTGAGTATAGAAGAGCACAGTAGCAAAAATGCAGGAGCTTTTAATTTTAATTTTTAATAAAATCTTGTAATCTGAATAGATTGCTATCTTTGAACAAGCTTCTTAATATATTCTTTATCACAAAAGTAGTTATTCAGGAAGGAGACAAGAAAGGCAAAATCTGGGTTTACTCTTTTCCTATATTTATTTCTAACATTCAGTAAGTTACTTAATATTAAATAGTCTTTTGGAAAAAAAAGTATATTTCTATGTATAAAAACTCAGATATGCCTATGCTTCCCTGAGGGAAGATCTGCCCTTCCATAAAGAGATGGAACGTAAAGCAATATAATCCATTCTGTAATCCAATGATAGTCAGCTGCCATAATAATCTCATTTAAAATTCAGGGCCACAGAGCCACTTCGTTCTTTTGAATGTTGCAAGTTCTTGAGTTTAATCTTTGGTGTTTTATTAGACCATATATAATTTGTTATATATCAGTTCTTTAATACTGTATCTTATTCTCAATAGGAACTGGAACAATTTGAAATAGAAAACTGAAATAGAAAGTATGATTTTATTTAGTAATGAAGACATTGAAATCCTTCCTGACAATAACATGTAAACTGAATACCTGACATGAAGGTTAAATGAAAAGTAATGCCACTACCTTAGTAGTGGAAAAAATTACAATACAAAAGAAAAAGCTGTTAAAAGGAAGAGGGGAAACATAATATTCAAATGCTAATTCTAAGTTACTAAGTGTTTTAGATAATTAACTTAGTTAATCCTGGAGCTGGACTACTAAACCAGGATAACAGTAGCATCTTCTGCCTAGTTGGCAGCTGAAAGGAATGTAGCTTCTGGTGAATTGAAGCACTTGCCTCCCCTTGTGACTTTGGCTACTTAAGAACAAAACTTGTTAAGTTTGAAATAACCTTATTATTCACAACTTCTGGAAATAAATTTCTTCTAACCAATAAATTAACAATAGAAGTTATAGAAAATAGACTTCCTTGCAAGGACTTCCTTCCCTTTGTGATTATATGCACTTGAAAATCCTGTTACAACAGATTACCTCTTAATCAAAGGTCCAAATGTCAAGTAAAAAAAAAACCTATTCTCCTTCAATCACAATTTAATTTACAGCATACACATTAACTTCTGATGAATTGAGTTATAGCAATAGGGATCATTCTCAAATGACATTTTATATGACTTTTGGTTCATTTTGGCAGTATTTTATGTTTTGACATGAATTCTAAACGTGCCATTGATAACAAGCAAAAAAAGGGTCAAACTACTTAAAGTAAGAACTATTACAATTCCAATAATTTTATTTTAAAGATTAAACATATACTTAATGTTATTTATTTAAATCAATTGAAACTTCAATTGTTTTGTGTAGAAACATAGATGATAACTTAATACTCAGTTGGTATTACTTGATTCGTAAATTTATATGTCATCTTTCTTTCAAGAAACTTTGTGGTGTTCTGAATAATACCTCCCGCAAAAAAGTTATGATGTGGTTTAGGCTGCAACAATTGCACAATGTCATTAATTAAGCTTTAGGCAAGGATTTGAATCATGGTCTTCAGTTCTATCAAAATATTGGTGATGAGGAGTAATCTGCTTATTGAGATAGAGAGCACAAATAATTTTCTACAAGTCTGGTAGTCCAAAGAGGGTCTAATTCAGTCTATAAATCAAGAATAAAATATAACTTTATAGCTAAGATGATGGAGTCAATGCAAAACACGGTTGGGGTGTAGGTAAAAGTTAAGAAATTCGAGCAAACCAGGGAAGATTGGGATTTTAGGATAGAAAGTACAAGGTAGTGTCATTTGTAGCAACATATCATTAAGAGTGCCCTTAATGTCAGGATCCAACCCAACATGGAGGAAATGAACCTATGGTTAATATTTTATTCATTTCTTTGTAATTGAAGAATAGCTTTTGGGGGGTGGGGTTTGTAGCCACCTAGTTCTTGGAATGTACTCTTTGCTAAATTGGATTGACTGTTAAAAAGATTGAAATCAACTGTTAAAATAAATTCCTAAAATAGATTTTTAATAGTTGCTGTTAATAGAGTTTAATTTTTTCCATTTTAATTTGATTTTATATTTAATTGTAAACCCCCAAGGAACCTTGTGAAGAGAGGTCCTGGTAGAAAGTTTTGTTTCATCTTGATTTATTCTTTAAGAATAGGTCAAGAAGGAGAATATGCTGGACAAGTTAATTAATCCCAGCAAGAAAGGCAATGC
Organism: Boaedon fuliginosus; assembly: GCA_027560395.1. Lineage (NCBI taxonomy): Eukaryota > Metazoa > Chordata > Lepidosauria > Squamata > Lamprophiidae > Boaedon > Boaedon fuliginosus. The sequence continues at coordinate 681,208 of JANHGC010001484.1, read as the reverse complement.
CATTCTTAAACAAAATCTTGAAAGATAAGGACACCTCAAGGACAACAAAAATAAGAATACTTAAAGCAATGGTCTTTCTATCAGTAAAGCACTGCTGTTAAAGCTGGACATAGAAAAAAAGGTAAGAAAAAAAATAGATGCCTTTGAATTATAGATTTGGAGACAGTTATTAAGGATATCATGGAGTGCAAAAACCAATCAATCAGTCCTGAACCAAACAAAGACTGACTGATCCCTTGAGGCATGATCAACAAGCTTGTGATGTAAAAGGATGATAGATTAGAAAAAATGATTATACTTTAAGGCTGAGAGAAATTGAAGGAGAAAATAATGGATAAGATGGAAGGAGATGATCAAAGAAATAATTATGATGTCCTTGGAAAAGCTATGAATTATTAATAATGATGGGTCAATATGGCAAGTTTAGTTTGTGCAGTTACCAAGAGTTGAACCTATTTGATGGCAGTTAACTAACAAATTTGGATTATATGCAACCTATCTGGCCTTCTAAAATTTGGTGTCTCCAGACAATACCCACATTTGCTTAAAATTGTAACCCAAAACATCTGGAAGGTGCTAGATTAAAAGCTACATTTAAATTCCCAAGAAAGCACCCACATTTCTTCCGAGTCCTTTAGTTTAACCTTTTAAATTCTGATAGCTACCTATTGTGCTGGCATTGTACATGTTTTATATCTAGGGTTCATGTCATGGTATGAACACATATTTCAGCTGGAAAGTTTAGAAACCAGGAGTTAATGTTGCTATAAGACTACATATTTTCATGCTGCTGGTTCTGTCACATTTCACTTGCAGGCAATGATAATAGCAAGAAAGGCTGGCCCTATTATTAGGATCAAAGAAGCAAGGGTGAGGGAATTCAAGTGGTAGCCCAGAGCTGCCAAACTTGCGGCCTGCGGGCCAGATGCACCACATGCTGACCACACCACGCTCGGTTTAGCAAAGGGGGGAAAGGCCCATATCAAGTCCAAAAGGTTTCCAGCATTGACATCATGGAATCTGGGGGAGAGAGAGAGAGAGAGAGAGAGAGAGAGAGAGAGAGAGAGAGAGAGAGAGAAGGGAAAAGAAAGGAGCTTTCTTTAAGAAAATGGAAATTCTATGGAAATAATAGGAAGGACAAAGAACACAACTCTGCACAAAAGAAATGCAAGCATAAAATAAGGCATGCCAAAATGCCCTGAGAGGAAAATATAAGTACTATTAGTAAGGCCAAAAACTGTCAGACAAACAAATCCAACCCAATCCAGTCTACCTTTTGAGAGACACATAAAATACGGGGAAAAAAACCTTCTTCACCTATTCTATAATTAAATTGTGGGATTTGCTTCCAGAAGATGTAGTAATGTACACAACTACCAGATGGTTTATGGGAGCTTTATAGCAGTCTAAGAGCATAACTGTTTTATAGCTATCTAAGGCACCCTATGGATGATATCTACATTTTACTGACAGTAGCAAAGTCAGTAGCTTCTGGGAAACATTAGCAGGATGATAATGTTTCGTACTCATGTCTACTTATGGTTTTGTGCTTGGCCATAATGGGAACAGAATGTGGGAAATGGAATGCTTGGATGACTTTTAATGTTCTTGGAAATATAAATGGATGAATGTTATCTATTCATTTAAGCATGCTTATTAAGTGGTTGGCATAAGTTTCTTGGTCCAAATACTTGAGCTTGTTCAATTAGAATGGTTTCAACAAGGGTGAGTCAGCTGAATGTAAGTGCAGGATTACAGAGGAGGCTCTTCCATGTTATCTGTTTTTTTTAACAGAAAAAAGAGTGGGGACGGTGGAAGGCTGGGTGGAAAGAACTTTCAGAGTATCTGTTGGACAAAATACACTCAAATATATTCTGAGATGATGCAGGTCTCATGAAGATTCCTCAAGACACAGTTTCCCCTATTTTCTGGAAAGAGTTTGAACTTGTTGGGCCTTAGAAAGTGGACAATGACTCTGTGACTGTAAACTTGGTCGTTTGCTCATTAGATCCATGCACCTGCTGTCTAGCTAAAGCTTATGTGGGTGGCCTCTAGCAATGGTGAATTCATCCTTGAGAAAGGAAGTTGTTCCTCTGCCTCTTAAGGAAGCATTGGTTTGGTTCTTCCTCAAGAAAACATACTGGAAAATTTCTGTCCAGTTTTCAATCTCTCTTTTTTAGCAGAGACAGTGGAAAGGTGTGAGTTAAATTGATTGCCAGTTTGCATGGGATCAGGTTATCTCATGATTACACCTATCTGTCCCATCAGGTCCAGCCAGGCAAGCATCTACTAAACAGCTTTATCTGATAGGACCCAGGAGGCTGCCCTTTTCTGCAATGGCACCCACCCTTTGAAACATAATTCTGCCCAAGGTAAGATTAGCCGTGACCTATTAGCACTTATGAAATCCATGAAAATGTTTTTTTCCCAGCAGGTTTGGGGATCCCAGAGAAATGGTAAACTCATGAGACAGTTACATTTATATGTGTAGGAGGGATGTTAATCTGTTCTCCTGTGGTTTATACTTATTCTAATTTTATTTGTAAATTTAATTGGTTTGACTGTTCTACTTGTTTTAACTGTCTATTACTGTATATCACCCAGAGTATTTTGGAGATGATTGTCTATATAAATCTGACAAATAAACACCGTGTTCTGCTTCATTTTCTTCTGCACAGAGGGATTATCCCTATGTTTACTTTTTTTTTTGTACTAGCTGGAGAATCCCTACAATTTTCTTGGTGTGATTTCAGAAGTAGTTTGCCATTGCCTATTTCCTAGGACGAAGAGTCATCTCATGGTCACCCAGATGACTTTGTGCCTAAAGTGGGACTAGAACTCCCAGTCTCCCACTTTGTAGGCTGGTGCCTAAACCACTAACACCAAAGTGGCTTTCTACATGCCTGCCATTAATCTCAAAATTAGGGCACAGAGAAGGTGATGCTGATCTTTCTGATACTCTCTTCTGGCAAGATCAACTTCTAACAGCTTTCTCTGTCTGTATTTTTATTATTTTCCTGAACAGAAAGGTAAAACATAGACAAATTGAAAGGATTTAAGGGTAGGAGTGTAGTTATGCAATGTAATCCAGCCTGCTAGGACTGATTAGGCCAGTAATTTAGAGATTCCACATCCCAGTTATAAATTGTGAACTGGAGAATACCTTCTTGCAGTACGTCTTTTTCATATTTATCATAGGATTTGGTTTCCAATCACTACCTTGGTACCCTTCATTTGAACACATGTTTGCCAATATCCCATTGGGCTACAGTAATGTGGGATGGTTGAAAAATTGAATAATCTGAATCTTACTCTTAGCTATGACACCCACCAGTTTAAGGTCTTAGCTTATTAAAAAGTAGTTAGAGGCAGTTGTAAACTATGAATTAACTTTAGCAAGAGATATTAGCTTCTTTGTGCTTTTGCCTGCTTGAAGTAACAGTTGGACTTCTGCAACGCGCTCTACATGGGGCTGCCCTTGAAGAGCACTCGGAGACTTCAACTGGTACAGAATGTGGCCACGAGAATGATTAAGGGTGTGCCTCGGTACACCCGTATAACACCTATGCTCCGCGAGCTGCATTGGTTGCCAGTGGTCTTCCGGGTGCAATTCAAGGTGCTAGTAACAACTTATAAAGCCCTTCATGGCTTAGGAGTGGGATACCTTCGAGACCGCCTGCTGCTACCATATGCCTCCCAGCGCCCAGTTAGATTTCATAGGGAGTGCTTGCTCCGAGTACCATCAGCCAGGCAGTGTTGGCTGGTGGGGCCGCGGGCGAGGGCTTTCTCTGTGGTGGCTCTGTCCCTATGGAATTCGCTCCCCATGGAGATTAGAACCATCCCCAGCTTGCCTATATTCCGCAAGGCATTGAAGACCTGGCTTTGCCGCAAGCGTGGACTTAACATCTTGTCCTCCCCTCCCCACCATGTATGATTGATTGAGTGAGTGTGGTTTGTTTTTTATTGTATAGGTTTGATGTTTTTATTGTATTGTTTGCCACCTCGAGTTCCCCAAATGGGTGAAGAGAGGAGGGATATAAATTGAATAAATAAATAAATAAATATCAATGTCCTGGCCACATATATGATAAGATGAATTACATCTACTGTTGCTTCTATCAATGCTGATTTGTTTGGATAATAAAATAGCTAATCCCACTCCTTTGTAATACAACTTTGCCTTGTGTATTTATCAACGTATTGAGAAAAACTGGCTTGTGGACTTTTGCAGTATTGGATCACAAAGCTAAAGGGGGGAAATAGTCATGAGTTGCTGATCCCAACAACTGTTCTCTGTAGTTGTTGGTGGTTATAGTTCAGTCAAGTATATTGTTCTATATAGAGAAATAAGAAATTAAATGAAGGAGGCGATCAGGCTGAGCCCAAGGGAAGGGTAAAACGTATCATCAGTCTTGAGTTACTTCATGCCTACAAGACATCGAAGTCCAGCCAACCTTGAATTCCTTTGACTCTTATCTACCACCATTTTGCTTTGACCATTAGTAGTTCAAATTCTTGTAGAGAGCTTAAGCTTGCAAGAAATGTCTGTACTAAGTTTAACTTCCTTAACTGGGTTTTCTAATTTCCCTGGCACTTGACAGTAAAATGTTAAAAAAACTATGACTTTGTTCATAATGTTTACTTAATTTTTATAACCCAGAAGATTAAAATAAATCATCCTTGATGAAGTGGTAGAAGACAGCTGGGGCTTCCTGCAAGGCTGAAAGCTCTAAATTTTTTAAAAAGATTTCCTTTCCCCATTGAACCTATCTGAATGAGGTATTTAAAAAGTTATTAACTAAGTTTAATATCAAGGACAATGGGTTTAGAGATATTGGAAAACATTACCAAGTTTCATTGATAACTATCACTGAACAGGAGTTCTGCTGTGCTATTTCCAGTTATCTCTATGATGCTAAGTGGTTTCAAGAAGATAGGAAGTTTTACCATTGATTTTTATGAACATCTAGAGAAGGCTGGTTTAGCAGCAAGGCACTGCTTCGATTTTCTGCTTCCACTTTTTATTACATTTTTACAAAGCACACACAAATATAGAAACTAAAAAGAAAAAAGGAGCAATAAAATGTAAAAAAAGGGAATAAGGCTAGACGCACGAAAAAGTATAAAGAAAGGATATAAAGCACACTTGCTTTTGACTTTTAGTTTAAGACTGTAATAAAATGACCATTCCCCCTGCTCCCAAAAAAGAAAAGAAAAAGGGAAATAAAAAATCATGTGACTATGTGGCTCACCAATGGTGCAATAGCTGAGATCAGATCATAAATCACTTTTCCCATGGCTGTTATAACTTTGAACTGTTGTTAAACAAATGATTGTAAATTAAGGCTATCAGTAATGCTGCCTATTGTTATCTACTTTGATCTTTGCATTGTACTTTGGGATGCTTAAACTGTTATATCTTTAGTCAAAATGTACACTGACTACCAAGAGACTCTGTATGACAAGTTTCATGCTATTTAGGACTCATCAGACATAGATAACCAGATGTTCTTCTAGGAGATTCAAACCTTCTATTGGGAATTGAATTAATGGACCATTGCAATTCCGATGGCTACATCTGAATTTATGAGCCACCCAAGTCCTGGTGCTTAGTGGTTGCAGAAGGGAATATATAGAAGCTATTAGAATAATATATACAATCCAGTTGCCCTAAAGCTGGCAAAGCAGAGCGATACAGATGTTACATTATGCCACGCTCTTGTGACAAGTCAAAAGTAAACACTATTTTGTGTCATTGTAATTACTCTTCAAAACCCAAAACATTCAGCCTTACAGTAACACCAATGTACAAAATATCAGAACCTTGCTATGAGAATATCCATTTTGGATTTCCTCAACAGCCTATATTATCACAAAGCCTTTTTCACCTCTTCACAAATAATCTGAGTTGAGGGAACAACGAAATGACAAAAGCTGATGGCGATACCTGGACCTATCATCATACAGTAGGATACCCCAGGCTGGAGTAATAAGCATTAAAATGTCACGTTTTAATTTACATTGGTAACATCTGAACAGCAGCAAATCCCCTGTGGAGAAAGTTTTACCAAAAAGAATTGTACAACACATTTATTCACATGTGAAATTCACAAGGAAGAATGATAGCTTTCAAAATGGGTTAGACAAAATCACAGAAGATAAAATTATAACCGCCTGCTATTCATAAACAATGATAAATGTAAGCTATAAGTTACTATGTGTTCTGGGCATAGGGATATTCTGTAATCTATATGTTATAGTTAGAGAGATCCAGTCTGATGTAATATTTAAAGGCTCCAGATGAGGAACTGGGAGACCATGAGTTCTAGGCACAAAGCCATCTGGGTGATCTTAGACCAGTCGCTCTCCTGCAGTCCTAGGAAGGAGGCAATGGCAAACATCTTCCAAAAATGTTCGAACAAGCATGGGAAAACTGCATAGGCTTGTCACCAGGAGTCAAAACTGACAAAAAAGGCATAAAAAACAAAATATAGGACTTTTATTGAGGAGGTTTCATATCTCCCTTCCTACAGTATTTCCACACAAATCTTTTCCCTGTTAAAAGTAATGGAGATAGGAGCCCAACAATGTAATTGCATGATTGGTCTTTTCTATTTACCCAACTTCTTCGATCAAGTGCTTTATTATTCCCATGCCTGCAGAATAAGTCTACCTATAATCATATAGGCAAGTAGTCATGTGCAGCTCCTCCCACTTGTAAATTTGAGTTTGGCATAGCTTTCTGCAGTGGAGAAGTAGATGGTTTCTCAAACAGATGCCGGCATGTACAGACTTTCTTCTACAGACAGTTCCAATGTATCCATAGAGAATTTTGGTATAGCATGAGTTTGCTCACCATTGTTTGCATATTAAGTACATGATGCAAATATATCATCTTACTCAATCATCTATTACATAGATATAGTGAGAGATGTTGGAAGTCATTGTACTAGAGTTTAATTGTTAAAATGTGAATCTAGAAGCAAGGAGATTTAGGTTTAAATTCTAGTGATCACCTCTAATTCTATCTTGTAGAGGGATCGCCTCTAACGCTATATCTAGGTTGTTCCAATGCTAAAAAGGGCACAAGGACTAGGTGCATTTGATTCTTGAGGTCGCTGCAGGAGCATCATTCAATACAGGTAGTTCTCCACTTACAACGGCTTGCTTAATGACTCTTCAAAGTTGTGATGGACCTTCCAGAGCTAATTATTCTATGACCCTTTTTTGAAATTATGAAGCCACACACCCTCACCCACGTCATGTGATCATATTTTGAGCACTTGGCTATCAGCTCACCTTGTTGCTGTTTGCATGATCACATGTCCACAAATTGAATATTTTTTGTTGGTTTCCAGCATTTACTTCTGGTTTCCAGCAAAAAATGCCCATTGATAAAAATGGACTTGCTTAGCTTAATGACGACTACAAAGGAAGATGTAAAATCAGCCCCGGTCACATAATGTCTCAACTTACTATCATAATGACTTACAACTGTAATTCTGGGCTTAATTACAGTCATAAATTGAAGACTATCTTAATGCTACTTTAGGGCTTAGCCGCTACTACTACTCTACTACTACTTCATCCTAGTGCTAGTAACAACGTATAAAGCCCTTCATGGCTTAGGGGCGGGGTACCTTCGAGACCGCCTACTGCCACCGTATGC
>JANHGC010001484.1:638875-652152 GCA_027560395.1 Boaedon fuliginosus | reverse complement strand
TGAAGGATGGAAGGAAGAAGGGAAGCAGGAAGGCAGAGGGAAAGAGAAGTGAGGGAGAAAGGAAGGAAGGAAGGAGGGAGGGAGGGAGGAGGAAAGAAAGAAGGAAGGAACATGGCAGTCCATTACAAAATTACCCGGGCAATGCGGGTAAACGGCTAGTACAGTATATTAGCATGGCCCCCCTATGCTCATAGGCCTCCTGGGCAAGTGCGGGCCCATGAGTTAAAAGGGCCCGGCCCTCCCGGAGGCTTGAAGAAAAGCTCCGGAGCCCGGGGAGAATGAAACTGCCCCACCCCCCAACATGTTCCAACATGGAAGCTTAGGGGACATAAAAAGATGACTGCTAAGATGTGTATAGTCCCAGACCTCCCTTTTGCATTCAGAATTATAATAATGTCTCTAATTTTGACCTAATTCCCTGTTTTTTGCTCGAGCACAACTTTTACAATTGTAATTCCATTTTAGATTTTAAAAAAATCTACATCTCCAAGAACCAGAGGTGCAAGAAACCCACTTGAACTGGTTTCCATAGAAACTATGACAAGAGAGCATATCTACTTCCCCATTCTTCAAATTTCTGTTCATCTTATGATTTTGGTAATAAAGAGAAACTTGTTTCTTTCCCTGCCACCATATTGATCTACTGTTCCAGATTCTTCAGAGCAGTGCCAGTGGTTGGTACGATCTACCAAATTCTTTTGTGTATATGCAAATGGGTGCATTCTCTATGGTGCTGTTTTGGGCTTCTGTGTTCATATTAAAGTCTGCATTTACTTGGGGTCAGTTAAACTGATATCTCTTCCAAAAAGTACATTGTTCTCTTATTTTTTTAAAAAAAAATCAATAAAAATACATTGTTACCTTTAAATATTTCCTGTTTTGCCCTTGTCTTTACTATTTCTTACCTAAGAAGTTCTTTCTTGCTTGAGGCCATAAAGTGATGTAAAATTTAAATCTTCAATAAAATAATGCAATAAAATCACAACAGGAAATTAAAAACAGACAATGAATCTTGTTTAAAACAAGCCAGACAGCAATATTAGCATGTACCTAAAGCCCAGAAGAACACAAGTGCAGTTTCATGGTTCCTCAAACAAGATAATCTCTATATGGAGAAAACTAAGATCCATGGTAGTTTTACAACAAAATACAGATTGTGCTACAGAACACAGGAAAAATGGAACTAAACATCCCAGACCATAAAATGCATGAAAGGCTGGAAGGACTGCATAGGGCTGGAAGGAACCTTGGAGGTCTTCTATTGCAATCCTCTGTTCAAGGCAGAAGGCCTTATATCTGTCTTGGCGAACCTATGGCATGCATGCCAGAGGTGGTACGTGGAGCCATTCCTCCTGCATGGGTGAGGGTTTGAAGTGGGCCTGCCTACCCACCCCTACATCATGGTGCTCTGTTTTACTGCATTTTGAAGCACAGCTGAGCAAGCTGAGCAGCGCAAACAGCTGTGTTGCAGCTCTGGGGTTTGTGTGCACATGTGCAGAGGGGTGGGTGAGTGCGGGGGTGTCGCTCGAGCATGTGCAGGGGAGGGCTCTTTGCACTGCTCAGCTGTGCTTTAAAATGTGGGAAAACGGATGGATGATCGTGCCTGCATGAGCGGGGGTGGGGGAGTGCTTCCCCAACTCCTGCGCATGTGCACACTACCCCTCCCAGGCTCCCCCACCCCTCTATGCATGCGTGCATGACCCCTGGAGCCGCAACACAGCTGTTCATGCTTCTCAGCTGTGTTTCAAAATGCAGTAAAATGGATGGCGGGGTCAGACGCATGAGCACATGGACAAAGGGGGTGTAGGGGCACGCAGCCATGTGCTCACACATGTGCACACGCGTGTGCACACGCATGTACACTTTTGGCATGCAACCCAAAAAAGGTTTGCCACCACTGCCTTATACCATCCTGATCAAATGGTTGTCCAGTCTATTTTTGGAAAACTCCAGAGATGGAGCATCTCCCACTAGGGAGACAAGCTATTCCAAGAATTGGATATCAATCCATAGACAGTACCAGTTGCTGTGGGGAAAGATATAAATTTAATAAATTATCAATAGAGTTGTTAACTAAGTCATGTGTTCCTATCACCATGGATGAATTGCCTGACTGAAATAAAATTCAAGTCCATTGCAATCCCATTTAGTTGTGGAGCTGCAATAAAGTTTCAGCAGATGAATTCAAAGTACAGTCTACTAGGAATAACAAGGATCCAACACGCCCTCCCCTCCATCTTGAAGAAATGCAGAAGTGCAAATCCTCCAACACAGCTGTGAAGAGTAAATGTCTTTCTTTAGCTGGAAAATTGGAAAAGAAAATTGGGGGAAAATGTTTTGGCTTCTTAAAACTGACAGACTCTTTCAGGACAGCCAGCTTGCTTCCTTGTCTGGGACATTCTTAGGACAATTGCATTGCAATCTGAATAATAATAAAAAAGACAACTTTTTTTTTCTCGCTACTTGGTAATTCACAGTTATGTGAACTTGCAACTATGAAATACGTTGCAGGCTCCCGGGCTTAAGTGTTTGGCAAAAATTGCACAAGTTCTTTATAGCACAGAATGTGACAAGAGTAAATTCTACGAGTTACTGCCACAAAATGTTTCTGCAATACAAAACATTTTACTATACATTCTAGCCTATATAACAGGCTAAATTTTACAGATTGCCAATTTATTAACTTGACAGGTACTCAGCATGCTGCCTGAGGACTGAAATTGCACAGAAGGAAATCAGAAATGTCTCTGTTGGTTGGAAGAAAAGGCATGATTTTTTCTCCCATTTTGACAGGTGGGGCACATAGACTGAAGCCATTGTTGAATTCTCTGTACAACAAATTGAGCACCTTGAGAAATGGCTAAGAGAAAAAAGCAAGGACATGTGGAACCTTTAAAACCTAACACATTTATAAAGATGCTTTTTAATTGAATAGAGGTAGCATTATTAGGTGCATAAAACATTTCCTATCCTTAGAAGGAATTAAATGAAGTAAAGATAAGTAAAAGGAAGATGGAAAGATATATTGTATGTGTGTAGTAAATTGTACAATGTTTATTCCAATGTCCAACAAAATAGGAAAAGTACAATCTGTGGCAACTTAAAATTATTATTACTATTGTTGGTATAATGATTAAAAATTGTATTGGATGTAAACTAAACACAGCAGCCAGTAATTGTTGATATTATTGTGAACACCAATTAACTAAAATTTATAATTTGATGAGTGTCGCTAGCACTTAAAAGCACAACCTTCTCCCTGCCTGCAAGCTAACAGAAAACAGAAAAGCAAATAGTAAAGGGTGGAGCGGGGAAGCAAGGTTTTGGGTTCCAAGCTTTTCCCAAGCAAATCATTGTTTTAAATTCTTGTCTCAAGTACCTACAAATTCACATGGCTGAAACTGCATGACCCTCCCCACATTAATGGTGAAGACAGAAGTTTGAGCTCCATCTTTCTATGATTTTAGCTCCAGGGAATCAGCACAACTTTCTCTTGGTTCCTGGCCTTGTGCTAGAGCTAAAAGCTGGAGCAAAAGGTACATATCTTCTCAGCTCAATCTTCCAGGACAAACATTTATTATATAAAATTATAATTTTATTATTTCAGACCTATAATGGCTTAAGGAACTTCTGTTTCTTTTCCCACCCAAATATATAGAACCAAAGTTTCAGTTTCATTTTAATTTAGTTCATGTTGGAGTGTGCTTCTATTTCTTTTCTTGATAAATGCCGAACTTTAGATCATACTAGCTGATAACCCAGCATTTCCCGAGTATAGTCGGGCCTGACAGTGTTAGTAGCTCTATGTGTCATGGTGTTCCTTTCCTTTCCTTTCCTTTCCTTTCCTTTCCTTTCCTTTCCTTTCCTTTCCTTTCCTTTCCTTTCCTTTCCTTTCCTTCCCGTCCCTTCCCTTCCCTTCCCTTCCCTCCTTCCTTCCTTCCCTGTTACAAAGCAGCATTGCAGGCTAACTTTGCCCACTGTCTGGAGTTCGATTCTAATGGGCTGAAGATGGACTCAGCCTTCCATCCTTCCAAGGTTGGTAAAACAAGGACCCAGATGGTTGGGGGAGGTGGGGGCCAAGATGTCGACTCTGTAAACCGCTTAGAGAAAGCTGTGAAGCTCTGTGAAGCGGTATATAAGTTCTATTGCTATATGGACTGCAATTCAAACATCTGAAGGGCATCGGGTTATTTAAATTACACAGGATGGATAAAAAGGTCTGGATGTGTTGAAATGATAGACCGGAAGAAATGATGGTAGAAAGAGTGTTTTTTTGAAATAAATGGAAGCTCCATGTCAAATTAAAGGAAATGGGAAGGAAATGGGGAGGTTTTATAGGTTATTCATACCATTGAAAGTTTTCTACTACTGCAATCTCCAACTTTCCTAACCAAGAGAGATTTAATTCATTGCTGGGTGCCTTTTTGATATCAAAGGGAACCACCCCGTAGAGAAAAAGCAAGCCAAGAAATTCTTATTCAAGCATCCGTACTCACTGGGGGTTGGTCATGTTGAACGATGCAACCAGGGCAGGACTTGTCTAGCTGTTTCCAGCTCCTCAGTCATGAATGGGTGCCATCAGGAGGAGAAAATCCTTTGGAGGGAGGAAACACGGAATTAAACGTCTGGCAAAACCTCTTTAGGCACTCAAGGCATAAATGCAAAGCCGCTAACAATGCTTAGGAATTCAGAATAGGAATAGAATAGAATAGAATAGGAGTAGAATAGAATAGAATAGAATAAAAGAGTAAGAATAGAAGCAGAGTAGAAGTAGAGAAGAGTAGAAAAGAAGTAGAATAGAAGAAGAGAGTAGAAGAGAGTAGAAGAGAGTTGAGTAGTATATTAATAGTATAGTAATTAGTATAGTATAGTATAGTATAATACAGTATAGTATAGTATAGTATAGTATAGTATAGGATAGTATAGGATAGGATAGGATAGGATAGGATAGGATAGGATAGGACTTTATTGGCCAAGTGTGATTGAACACGCAAGGCATTTGTCTTTGGTGTGTATGCTCTCGGTGTGCACAAGGAGAAAATAAAAATAAAATAAGATAAAATGAAATACATCAAGAATCATAAGAATCAAAGGATACGACACTTAGTTATGGGTCCCTAACAAGCAATACTAATAAGCAGTCAAATCTAACACTCAGATACTAGCAGTTAAGCGGTAATCAAACACTAGGAAACAATTCAACAGTATGAATGGTAAAGATACGAGCCACGCGGTACAGTCGTAGGTTAGGTAGGTTTTTTTAAACCAGGGGAAACCGAGCCGTCGGCTCGCCAAGTCCAGGCAGGACTCAATTGGTGGGTGCAGGGTTTTTTGTTTTTTTTAAAGTCCTTCTTTCTCTCGGTGTCTGGGAGTTGACATTTAGGATGAATAGGCTCGTGTGTGTCGATAAGGAAGCTGCAGAGAGAAGCAGTGACCTGGCATTTACTCCTAATCTGCCGACATCAGCAAAGGCTGCATTAATCTTTCTTCCTGCTCAGGATACTGAGGGACACACCGAAGGTCTCCGAAGCTCATCGTTTTCTCATCTTGTTCTCTCCCAAGGGATTGTTTCAAAGAAAAGAAAGTCTTCCTTTTTTTTTTTCCGGAAAGCTGGCCAAAAATCACTTTTATTAAGTTTCTAAGGCTGCTTTCCAAACTCTTGGACCCTAGTTTATTACGGTATACTCATCAAGCAGAATTTATCTTCTTCTTCTATATACATATAAAATTGTGTGTGCGCGTAGCTCTGAAATGGCTCGACCAAACTTGGTACACAGACAACTTACCCCCTAGGAACAAACACTGTGGGGGTAAGACACCCCTAACACCCCTCAGGGTGGTGTCTCTGTGCCTTAAAAGTAGTGGAGATGCCGTGGTGACGGCTTCACAGTACTCCACAAGGGGGTTCCCTCTGACTTATGACACTGCGTGAGAGCAGCGAGAGCCCTGTAGAGCTACTACATCTACAGCTTCACAGACAATACAACAGTGTGAGGCCCAACTAAACAATAAGAGAGGTAGAGCTACTACATCTAGAGCTTCACAGGGAGTACAACAACATGAGTCCCGACTACAGGGTTTTCCTGTCTAATACAGCACTGGGATAAATAAATACCCAGGCAAAGCTAGGTTATCGACTAGTGCTTGAATAATTCTGTAAAAGTGGACCTACGGCCATTTTTCACACAACTATTGTAGCATACACCATGGTTGTGTGATTTTACATTTACAATGGTTGGAGTGTCCCCGAGTCCTGCAATGCCCTTTTGCGGCAATTGGGGGGAAACCACGTTTACTTAACAACCTTGTTACTAATCGGGGAACTGCAGCAATTCCCATCACGACTGAGGCGAGAACAGTTGTAAAACGGGGCAAAGCTCACTTAACCAAATTTCTCATTCATCAACATACGTTTGAGGGTCAATTCTGCTCCTACGTTGAGCAGTTCCTGTATTAATGCCCCAAAACTGGTCACATCAATCACGACGCAGACAAACCCAGGGAATTGTTTACTTGGTAAATGTGTTTCGACGCAGACAACAGGTTGGGGGCAAGAGCCCAAACCGAACAAAGGACAGGTGCCAAATCTATTCTTATGTCCTGCAGCTGCTCTCAACATGTAAAAGTCCTGCACTGTCATTTTAGAGAGACCCATCATCTGCCAGACGGAATGAGAGTGGATCAATAGCAAAAAAAATTCCTTGACAAATCAAATCCATTCAGCGACAGAAGGAAGGAGCACCCAAAAGGTGAAAAGGACACAGATTAGTTGCAAATGAAAAGAAAAACAGAAAATTACAGGGGGAAGAACAGGAAGGAATGACAAGGGAGTAAAGATTCTCAGTATTTTTTGTTTAAAAACAACAAAATCTTGGAATAACTTTATTGCCACTTTGAGGGTCCACCAATCGGCATACATTAAAATTAAACATCGTTGCATGGGGCTTTCAAAGGCTCACCATCCACTAATATACACGACATAAACGTGACAAAACAAATGAATAAATGCAAAATGTAGGCACATACCCACATATATGATGTGACGCAGAGAAACAACGCGGTCGAGAGTTCAGATGGATATATAGTAGATGGGGAGAAAAACGAACATTCTTGAGGACCGAACAAACGCTCCATCTGTAACCTACAGACTGACCCAGGGGTTTTAAGAGGAACATGCTTCTGTGGTGCAGGAAGTCCTCGACTTACGACAGCTCATTTAGTGACCGTTCAAAGTGATGACGGCACCGGAAAAAAAGGGTAAATTAGGACCGTTTTTCACACGGATGGCATCTGTAGCATCCCCACCCTCATGAGATCAAAATTCAGACACTGGGCAACTGGCTCATCCTTATGACCACCGCTGCGTCCCAAGGTCCCGTGATCCCCTTGGGGCCACACTCCTAATCAGCGGAGTCAACGGGGAAGTGGGTCCGCTTAATGGCCGGGGTTACTAACGTTATCAACCCACAGCGATTTAACCCATGGAGGCAAGGAAGGTTGTAAAATGGGAGGAGCGAATCTGTCCTTCCCGTACGCGTCACCCATGGGAAGTTTGGGCTGAGTGGCGGCCACTGATGGGAGATCTGGCCATCCAAAAGGCCAGTGGCTCTCCTTATCTTTTGTTTGCACTCTGAAAGGATTGCACACAGGCTGCGAAACACCCCCACCTCCCGGGCCGTGGAAAGGGGAGGACCCTACAAGAGGAGCCACCATGAGACACGTCCTAAAAAAAGAATCTGAGCAGCTACTATTCTGTCCCGTGAAATCTTTTGACCACCAAAGGCCCCCGTTGGTACCCCAGACAGACAAGGATTTCTGACTTCCATCATCCCTGCTTTGGGAAAGGACCCAGGAAGAAAGCCTGACAAACTTTGCGGGGTGAGTACGAAACAACTTCGGAGTTACTATATAACCTTAACTGCAGGGGGGGGACAGAATTCCATGTGGGATATGTGCCCCTTTCGTTCTTCCTTGGGGGAAAAAAAAGTATGGAGTTGTAACAGGGTGGGGAAATCTTTAGCAGCTCCCTGCCCCCCGTCCCCATGTGTGTCTTGTACAATGTTTGTGGCCAAATTTCGTGCCCCAGGGGATATCCCCGGAAATCCTGTGGTTTTGAATTGTATCCAAGCTTTCTCTGAAGTCATACCTGGGGTGGGTAGTGAGAATTATTCACAGGAGTTTTTATTTGTTTCGGTGATGCAATCCTGGTGGCCATGGAGCACAGTCCAGCCAAAATGTAAACATTATCCACTTATTTATTTATTTTTGGTATAAGAACTTTGGAACGTTATAATAGGCGATTTGCTCTGTTCGTAAGAGTGCAACTTCAAAGGACATCTTGGTAGTAACCAAAGGCAAGAAGAATGTGGATGGCAGAGTTTTTTTCTGTTGCAAAGTAAAGTTCTCTACTATGTTAGGAGCAGGCAGTAGATTTGTTACTCTGGATGTTTGTTAATAATGTTTTGGGATGGTCTGCAGTGTGCCTAAAAAGCTCGTATTTTAATTTAATCAGCCGAGCCCAAAGCATAGAGCCTAGCCATACTTTAAAGAGGGTAGGAGGGGAAAAAACTTCCTTGGACAAAATGTCAACTTATTCAAAAAGTTCCCTATCACCTCCTTTCTGTTTTTCATCACAAGGAAGAAATAGGATCATTTACGAGACAGGCAATAAGTCTAGTTTGCCTTGCACTGAACTTGGCAGGAAAACTCTGATTTGTAGAGGCTCCAGGAATGTTGTTTATTGGTTAAACAGTGTTGTAACCGGCTTTCAGTTAATAGGGGGAAACTTAATTTCTGCAAACTTGCCAAACTTAACGGGGGAAAATCTGACTTTCCCAAATGTCACTTGAGCTAGGAGGACCAAGCATTATTTGGCACGGAGCGCGTCTCTGCTGGAAATTGCAGGTAGAGGAAAGGCAATTTCCTTCTCCTTGTTCTTTGGGCTCACCTGTTGTGTTTGTGTGGACACCGTATGTTCAGTTGGCAACGGAGAGCTTACACCCTTTGTTTCAACACGATTTCTTTGTCCTTTTCTGGCTGAGGTTTTTCTTTTTCTTTTTACATTCACGTAATTTTCCTCTGATTTGATTCGATTCGCCTTTTAATTATTTTCTCTCGTTCTAGGCTGTGGTTGCATTATTACACACTTAAGTTAGTGGGATTTCCTGGGTTTTTTTTTTAATATGCAAATGGGAGCATCTTGCTAAAGTGGGAGGGGGGAAACACACACACACACACACCCCGTCTACAAATAATGGATTTCGTCACAACCAGCTTTTGGCCCAGGAAATTCCTTCCGAACGCGACCTTTGTCCGTGAAATACTTGGGCATCGCCATGCGCTGGGCACGAGATGCTCCCGTTCTATTCCAAGCATCCCGACACAATAGGATTTCTGGCTAATGTCGTTATGTAGCTGGGGGGCATTTGAAACCTTATTACAAGCACGGGTCCTGCGTTTCTGCCAAGGGTTATTGAAAAAAAGGTATTACATTTTGGGGGCAGGAAAAACAATATGAGAAGTATGCTCTGTGCAATTTTCTCCCTCTGGCTTTGGGCATCTCATCTTGTCTCCTGCTGCAGGAAATTTCCATTAGTCATAGAGTAATGTCTATGGAGATTCTCCATCCTCTGGGTCCTGGTTGATCCCAAAGCTGCCTTTTTTTTCCAAGAGCTAACTGGACTTTCTGGTTCTTTTTCTTCGAGGGTGTTTTGCTTCTCGTCCAAGAAGCTTCTTCAGCTCTAAAGAACAAGGAAGCTAAGTTGCCTCTTGAAAAAGCACCTTTTATTTATTTATTTATTTAATTTATTTATTATTAATTATACTTTTTATGCCGCCCAACTCCGGAAGGATTCTGGGCAGCTTACAACAGAGATAGCAATAGCACTCAGATGTTATGTACTGCTTATCGGAGCTTGACAACACTCCCCAAGTTACAGAGTCAGCCTCTTGCCCCCAAACAATCTGAGTCCTCATTCTACGGACCTTGAGAAGGATGGAAGGCTGAGTCAATCTTGAGCCTGGTGGGATTCGATCTGACACCCTGCTGAACAAGTCAGCAGAGACTGCAATGCTGCATTTAACCACTGCGCCACCGAGGCTCTTTGGGATAGCCATAGTGTTTAAAATACTGCGCTTCTGTAAAAAAAGGAGTCCATAATGGCAAAATACAGAAACATCTTTGGGTCCTGTTCCTTTTACTCTCGTCTCTTTGAATAACCTTACTACCAATCATATCTTCATATTAACTTCTATCCAAAGCCCCTCCCTGCTGTTTCGACCAGAATGTATATTGTTGCTTTCAGTTTTATTTTCTGCCCTTTAAAATCATTCGAAATCAAATTTCTGATTTACTGTGAAGGAGACGGACTCTCAATCCTATCTCTATTGTTTTCCGGGTTCCTTCTTTCCTCCTAATCTGATACACACTCCACGCACACCTAACTGCCTCCTTATTTGTGATGCTCAAAAGTCATGTCTGAACAAGGACTAGTACTGAGTATCAGTTGCAAGATGCAGGTAGAAGCAGGGCACCTTTCGAAGAGCGGATTAAGCTTTATATCTATAATTGAGGTCGACATTTTTTTCCAAAGGAATGTAAAAACCACAAATGCTAATTCCCTCTCTTCCCCCTCCTCCCCTTCTTTTGTTTCCCAACATGGGCTCTCTTCAGACGATTTTGAGAATAGTCGTACTTGGTATATGGGACTATATTGAAAACAAAATAGAGGTGAGTCCAAAGTAATGAAATTTTTCCTGACCTCTCCCTCTTGGTATACATTGCTCACGTTTCTACTATCGTTTGTAGCAACCAGGTTAAAACCAAAATGCAAGGTGGGATATTCTGCCCAAACTCTAACTCCCTTTTTGGGGCCATTTTCAGGCTGTTTGGGGGGGGGCATTTTCAGGCTGGTTTTGGCCTGGAAAACAGCCCCCAAACAGGCCGAAAACCGAGCAGGGCCAGGGCCAGTTCAACTGCACAGTATCTTAGCTATCAGTTCGCTCAAACCAGTGTGAACCGGCAGCTGCCCACCTCTGGTCCTAAGTCACTTTTTCCAGTGCCGTTGTAACTTGGAACAGTCCCTAAGTGAATTATTGTCGGTCAAGGATTGCATGGAATAGAACAAACTATTTAAAATGTGATTGCAGTAAATACAACCAAATGCAATATGGGGGACATTGTGGGTAAAATAACCAGTATGGGTCCAAAGAAGAGGAAGGGTTGGATTGCCACTCGATTATTTATTTATTTATTTATTAAATGTATACCCCCACCTCTCTTCCCCAGTCAAGGGGAACTAGAGGCGGCTAATGTCAGGCACAAGAAGGCACAGGATCCAGGATAGAGTTCAAAATTGCTATCAGTTTATTTCCTGTTACTTATATACAAGAATCTGATCTTCTCACAGTTGACGCAAATTGGCCCTAGATAAGAGTCCATGGAAATTCCCCGAGAGCTGCCCTTAGGTCTTTTGCGGCTGCGTAACGATTCCAGACTAATGGCACATTTGACCCCCACCCTCAGGCTCAACCTGGTTTCCTCCTGCAGATAACACGCGTTCAAAAATAACATATATGTGATTCCTGTGTTTCACATTAGGTATTTGATGGTGCTGTGATCATCTTATCTTTGGCTCCCATGGTGGCATCCACAGTGGCTAATGGGCCAAGTAGTCCATGGGATGCCATTAGTCTCATTATTACCCTGAGGATTTGGAGAGTCAAGCGAATTATTGATGGTAAGTCAACAGTGAATTGTTATTTTTTTGCTTTTTTTTTTTTTAACTTAGTCGTGCGCTGCCTGCCCCGGAGTCAGTGGCTGTATAAATTTGAAAAATTAACAAATAAAAATATTTGTTGTGATTTGCAGCCTACGTCCTGCCGGTTAAACTGGAGATGGAGATGGTGATCCAGCAGTACGAGAAAGCCAAGGTTATTCAGGACGAGCAGCTGGAAAGGCTGACCCACATCTGCCAAGAACAGGGGGTGAGTAAGAGACAGTTATATTGTCATGCCAATGTCGCAGGTTTGCATTCTTGAATGTTAGCTCTGCTTAAAATTAATCAGGCAGGTGTGCTTGTTTCTGTTAATAAATCAAAAAGTCCGTGAAATAATTATATCCAATCAAATCACTGTGAGTTCAGAGCATAAGAAAATAAAGGGCAACATTGACTGATTAGCGTTACTCATTATAATCGTCTTTGAATGACCCCATAACCCCTTGCGGGGTGGAGTCTGGGTAACTAAACGGAGCTGAGCGTTTACTGGCCGGATGCCCTTCCTGTCTCCAGTGCGGAGTTTGATTCAGCAGATAATACACTCATTGTGCCCAGAGAGCGAAATATCTGCCTCTACCTCGGATCGAACTCTGATGCCAGGGAAAAATCAGAAAGCAGAAAAGCTCTCTAAATTTGTTTATATGCCTTTAACTTAAATGGAACAAAAAAAAAATGTTTTGGGTTTTTTTTTAAT
Organism: Boaedon fuliginosus; assembly: GCA_027560395.1. Lineage (NCBI taxonomy): Eukaryota > Metazoa > Chordata > Lepidosauria > Squamata > Lamprophiidae > Boaedon > Boaedon fuliginosus. Next base: position 639,681 of record JANHGC010001484.1, on the reverse strand, counting down.
TCTCCTGGGCATCCTGACCTCTTCTCTGCCCATTTCTACATTAGCCAAAATGCTCCGGGCTCCGGGCTCGACTGCCAGGCTGCGCGTAATGCCTTTTTTGGCCACAGTGTGGCAGCAAAGGCACTTCTTTCATTTTCCCGAGTCGATCTGACCTCTTAGGCAAATTCTGTTCACCTGTTTAATTTTTCTCTCTCCAAATTATTTGCGGGTTGGGTGACCACCTTTAGCAGTCCTTGTTACCATTGTCACGTCAGCCGAAAGCCCTTTTTTCCCCAAACAAGAATGGTTCGAAGAGGCCAAGCTGGTTGTCCTTACAGATGTTGCCCAGCTAGGAGAACTTTTAACCTCTGATGCTGAGTGGCCCTTTTAGGAGCACTTCCAGAGCACTGCGCCTTGTGTGGGCACCTGTTTTTACATGCAACGCACTTCTGCACATTGCACATGTTAAAAGCAAAACCTAATTTCTCTCTCATTCTCATTCTCTCTCTCTGTCTCTCTCTCTGGCTTCAGTTCGAAATTCGGCAGCTGCGGGCGCATCTGGCCCAGCAAGACTTGGACCTGGCGGCTGAGAGAGAGGCAGCTTTGCAGGTGCCTCACATGCTGAAGAAGCAGACGGGCAACCGATACAAAGTGGTAGCCGCCGGAGGCGACTCCGATGACGAAACCACCGAGAACATCACGGAGTTGCGTCCAGCTCGGGGTAAGTGGCTGAGGGTCCCTGGTTATGTCTTCTTTCTTTCTTTCTTTCTTTCTTTCTTTTTCTTTCTTTCTTTCTTTCTTTCTTTCTTTCTTTCTTTCTTTCTTTC
>JANHGC010001484.1:608096-623669 GCA_027560395.1 Boaedon fuliginosus | reverse complement strand
CTGCGGATAGCCGTGGATGGCTGCTGCACAGCTGTTGGATCAGAGTATTTTCAGAATACCATGAAGATTTTAAAAGCGATCCCACACAGGTCGCTTTTGACAGCCGAATCGGAAGCGCATCCACAAAGCAGGTAACCAGCAAACCGGGAGAAACCCATCCCTGTTGCTTAATATTCACACATTTCTACTGAGCTTGCATTTAAGGAGAAGAGACTTTTTTCATATTACTATTTTTAAAAGCTTTATTAAAATTTTCAAATAAATAAAATTTCTTGATTTTATTTTAAAATTGCCCTAGAAGAATTTCAATATATTAACCATTTATGCTTAATTACCACTTCTCTTCTATAATACGCTTCTTGTGGCCATAAGGTATTTTTGGACATAAGCTAACTTTCTATTTATACCACACTCTCAATATGGCACATCTAATAAAATGAGTTTTGAAATCTACATTAGCCTTAACTTTGTCAGACCATAAATAGCTGTGCCACCCAAATCTCAAATAATTCCCTTTAGCTGCCAATAACCTTCTGTTTCAGCCAAACTAAATAAGCTGCAAAATACAATTGCAAATCAGGTAGACCACGCTTCATCTTCCTTTAATGTCTTGTAGCACCTTATACTTATCTTTCTTTCTGTTTTTACCTTGGCACACACATTTAAATATGTCTGTCACTATTTAAATGATACATCAGCTGTCAAAACAGATATTGTCTGAAACAAAATAAGATTCTAGATAAAACATTTATCTACTCATAAAAATTCTTCCCAGCAATAACAATGCTAATTTTTCTCATTTTGACATATCTTTTATAACTTCATTTCATGTCTTAACATACCGGTAAGTATTTTGAAATCACATACAATTCAAATTTATCAAATTAACACCCAAGTATTTTAAATTTTTTGCTTTAAACCCTTTTTGTTCATTAATTCTGCTTGGGCTTGATATTTTTTTGTTACCATTTTTGTCTTCTGTTTATTAGCCTTAAAGCTGGCTAATGCACCATTCTTATTTTCTCATTAATATTTCTATCCCCTTTAATGGATACTCCAACACCAAAAATAATCTTCAGATGCTCTCAATTTATAAGATTTTTAAAAATTTTACATCCATTATTTTCTCAATGATTAACTGATTTTTCCAAAATTCTCCAGTAGGAGAAAAAATTCTTCAATCATTTCTCTATATTTTAACTGAGAGATGGGAAGCTAAGTAACTTCTGGTGATTGTAGAATGGATCATACATCAAAGATAAACGTAAACTCATAATATTTTCTGGGAAATTTGTTTTTCTTTTGAAAGCATTTCTAAAGCAAACCCTCTTGTATAAAACTGAATGAATACTGGTAGGGGGGGGGGAGTGAAGGAAATTTCTTTGACCGGTTCATTCTTGATAGAGACACGGATTCAAACATCATTTCTAAGAAAACTATGAGAAGGGTACACCTTAGATATGGCATGTTCTCAAGGTTTAATGCATGTTATTGTCCAAACAGACAAAGTAATGATGGCAGATTATTTATTGTGTATTTGTCATTCAAAAACTGTTGTAAAATTGGAATTTATTATCTGGTCAAAGTTGTCCTTAAAAACGACCTAAACGTCCTTACTAAAACAACCAAAAATAGGCAATCTAAGCTGCTTGAAGCCCTTTTGGAGTTGATTGGAATGAAATACTAGTGGTAACTTGATGGCAAGGGTTCCATTTTTCAAAATAATGAATACAATCCATAAATCAGGAGGTGAATTTTCCTGGTGGGTGCTTCAGGTGCTGTTCCATTCTGTGTTCCCAGATTTCAACAATTAAAAAAAAGAAAGAAAATTGGGGAGGAAGAATTCAAGAAAACAAAAGTTATTGAATTGTGATATTTCACAGGAACTGCTCTGAAAAGAACTGGGAATTGTAAGATGCAGAATATTACAACATTGCTTATGCAATTCCACAGAAGATGGAGATAAAGATATATTATATTTATAATGCTGCCAAATATTCCACTGTGGAATATACAGTACATGAGTTAAAAGTTGGGTAACCTATATTTGGTTGGAAAAGCAGATTGCCAATAGACAGAACAAACTAATTACAAAAAAACAACAAAGTAGAGTCGTCTCCCTAAAAGGTTTTCAAACCAGGAAGATTTTATAATATATGTAGCTTAGAAACTAACAAAATTATATGCAGCTTAGAAACTAACAAAATTGCATCTTGTGAAAACTCTAAAAATCAGTTTTCTACCTTTGATTGTTGATTCTTGAAGTCATTCTACCCCAGACTACCAGAATTCCATATAAAAAATATTGACTGCATAAATTTGCACTGCCTTTTCAACAAAATCCACAATTCATTCTCAAGGGCATTCTCACTTCTCCTTCTTCAATCCTACTACTTTACATGGCAGCAATATATTGGGGATTGTTCCATTCTGAGCAGTTATTGTTTTATTGCTTTCACCCTGAGATTCATTTAGGCATTTAAATCTCGAGAGTCTCTCAGAGTTCCTCTTGAACTAATTAATCCCCACAACAATTCATGTGAGGTTTTTTAAAAAAATCCCATTACATTATTATATTGCAGAACTGCAAATTAAAACAATGTATTACTGCATACCAAGCCACTATTAGATATGGAATCCATATTGGTCTTCTATGCCCACATTATAATTATCCACTGCCTGGTTTTGATATGATAATTCCTTACATCAGTTATATTTTCCTGCTCAATAAAGAATAAATACATACATTTGGCTTATTTTCCTTCTTCCCAGTTTTAACAGAGTATATCAGCAGTCATATTAATTGCTTAAACATCCATTTTTGCCCATCATTTATCAAACAATCAATTTAGGAAGTGATATCTAACCTCCTAACATTTAAATCAAAGAATCAAAGACATAAGAGAAAGTAGTTTAATATTCATTTGAATGTAGATCAGTGGTTCTCAAAATGGGCGGTACCACCCCTCTAGTGGGCTTTGGAACAGTCCAAGGGGATATTGGAAGCTCCATGTGAAATTAGGGGGCGCCAGGAACCAATCAGGTGGCAGAGGATTCAGCTGTCTCCTATGCTGCGCCTGTGCCATGAGGCAAGGGAAGAGAGGGGCGAACTGCTTGCCACCTGAAACTGGACAGAAATGTGTTATACACTCTTCTTTAACCTCGCTTCTTTTCTTTTTTTTCTTTTTTTCTTTTTTCCTTATTATTGTTTTGCATACAAGGAAGTTGATGTTTTATGAGAGAAATTTGAATATGTTTAGGCATGGGAAAAGGAATGATGGTGGAGAGATAGAAATTTTACTTTAGTTTTGGTTTTATCTTACATACTTCTCTCTCTCCTTAGTATTATATAAAATTTCTACAATTTAATTGTATAAATTGTATTTATACATTTAATCAATGAGAACATTGATTAAATGAAGAAAAGAAGGAGAATCCTTTATATGACAGTACGGTTAGAATATATACAAACTATGAATTTAGTTACTTGGATTTATGAAGGGGAGTTAATGTGGGTGTAAAAAAAATTAAAGATACAGTTAAGTGGGATGGGTCTGATGAAGAGAGAAATTTATGTAAGTTGAATACAATGATGTGATTAGTTTAAAGAAATTAATTGAGAGATACAATATGTAATGATGATGATAATTAACAGGCTGACCAGAAAACATGTAAAGAAATTAATTGTTGAATGATGTGCAACCTGAAACGCCTTGGCTCAGAAACGAGCATATTTGTAAGGAGAAAAATAATAAAAAATTGTTACAAAAAAAAAGGAAGTGATAGAAACAAAATTATTCATTAGGCATTTAAGTTCCAACATTTTCAATACAATTAAAATTAAGTCCCAAACTCACATTTTCTGTCACTCTGTCTGGACACAAAGGGGAAAATTTAAGTTTCTTGCTTAGCTGTTCTAAAACACAAGAATATTATTTTCATGAGCTAAAGCAATTGAATCCATCTTGGTTCTACCTGGTTTTTTTTCACTGCCGCTTTTCCTAGCATTATATACTTTTCATGAAAGGGATAACTGTCCATAATATGATAAATTGAGTTTGGTCATTTGTGCCTCAAGTGGGAATGTTAGGTTGATTTGTCCTATGATTCATTAGTTTGTTTTCTTGGTATCTTGTCCAATGCCATAAAAAAATGTCAACACTCTTTCTATCCTGCTTCTTCAAAAGTCCAACTTTCCTTTCCATTGATTATGCCCGTGAAAACATTATTTTGATATTTGTATGTACAGATATATCATGGCAACTGAATATCTTTCAAATATCTTTTTCATGGTGCCACAGTATATTTCTTAATTTCTTGATGCTCAATTTTAAAATGCTATTGAAAAAACACCTACACTAACCAAGTGTCCATTACCAAAGTGATAAACCAACCTTCTACAAGAGGATTTGTGTAAGAATATCATTCAGATGAGCACAAATGCATTGCAGCAACTCATAACACCAAAACATGAAACAGGACATCTATGCAACATCTTACAACAAAATGGATATACAACTATATCAAAAGAGCCTGGTTACTCAACCCACTATAGGACAACCAACACAAGGCATGAGAATCCTAGAATCCTGGCACTCAAGACAAATCAGCCATCAACAGGCACATAAACATAAACAATATTTACACACCATTCAAAAGAGGGAATAAAAAAAATGAAACAAAAGACCACACTAGTAATGAACACCGAGATAAGCAAGAATCAACACCAGCATTAACACCAAACAGTCAAACAGTAAACAATACCCTAATTAAGCAGCTGGAACTCAACTGACATTTTTCCATTAGCAGTTACAGTAGAATGTCAGACCATTTCTTCTGAGAAATCCATTTTTCAAAAGGCCCATTTCATTGACAGTAGCCTCAGAAATTATAATTTTTAATTGGCAGTTTGAGAATAATAAGTGATACTTCGCTCCATCTTGCTCATCACAATCCCAAGACCAACAGGAAACTGGTATGAATATGGAAAAGAAAGGAAGAGGCTTACAGCTTGGATGATGCTCAGATTTTGATTTAATTTCTCTTGAAAATAAGAATTAAAAACCCTGCTTTTTCATTTATTCCAGGAACTCAGACAGGATCAAGGAAGCAATAAAATTTGTTCACTTTTATTATCTTATTGTGTGGACAACAAAATTAAACTATATTAAATGCTAACTGATTTGTACCATGACAAAGCCAGATTGAAAAACATTTTTAATAATCAAATATTTAGTAACCTGGGATATTTATTATCCTGTTTTAAAGGGAATATCGGATTCCTGATATTTATTATTGTTAAAGATAGGCTATCCTTCTGACTTTGTCATTCTTGCTTTCCAAACTTATTCTGCTGATAAGAGAATGTGTTCTTATTGTTTCTTTGCAATTTGAGATTATTCAGACAAGAAGATTTGTTGGACTGACTATTACTGTGTTCAATGACTATTATTTCTGGGTAAAATGTATACAGTTAACAGACTTGATTTCATTTCCATATGGCAATTTTAAACAAATGAAGGGATGTCTTCCTATCCAGACTTTTTTAGTATATGGGCTTCCATTTCTATAGCTAGGATTCTTCATGTTTTGTTTTGTTTTCTGACAAATATATAATTGAGTTTAAAAAGTGTTTCCTTCCCATTGCATACAAAGAAAAATCAGAGGTGTTCACAGGGATGTATGTGACACAGTGCAAATGACACAAGTCACAAGCACAAGCATTAAGTAAAGCTATCAGATGCAAGTTCCACCACTTTGTACTTTCCTCCCTTTCTGAGTTCTCTTTCAATCTCCATCCAATCTCTACTGAAGTCTTCCTGGTATAAAAATCTCCAGTAAAAATAAATAATCTCTGGGGGTGGGGGGAGGCATATTATGGCACTAGTTGATGCTAGCTTTCTTCCAGTAAATGTCCTCAACTTCAGAAAGCCTAGGGCAATTGTGGACAACCTGCCACCAAAAGGGCAGTGAGTACCTATTGCTTTCCTGGAAGAGAAACGTACAATCAAGATGAAAGAACTTATAAGCCCAGACAGGATTTTTTTTAAGATAACTTGAAGTCAAATAGAATGATATAGCACAAGATCAGCTGAAACAAATACAAATATGCCATTAGACTTGGCTTTCATAGTTGGTAGTGGTTGAACTTCACGATTGATCTCCGGCATTGAAGCTCAACACTGCCCAAACTCTTGAGGAAGCTGGAAATAAAGATGTACTAATTTAGATATCCTTTATGTTCTGATGTGATATTTTGTTTTCTGTGTTGATGTACACCACTCAAAATCCTTCTGGATTGGGACAGTTTATATGTGCTGTTAATGTGATTTAAAAGTGAAACTGGACTAAGTAAGCATCTATAAAATAAATAGGTTTCTTTTGAAGGTTGGAAATGAACTTAGAATGGCTACTTCAGTCAACAGCCCTACCTTTTGTGTCCAGTGGACTCTTCTGTATTTGGCTGTCCAATCCTTCAATTCTATCATATTATGAAGGAATAAGCATATTATATCCTATATGTTTTTATTCTAACATGTAGGTTAAATGCTTTACAAATCCTAATTTCCAAAGCATTTCATTTAAATCAGATCTATTTCATTTTCGCCATCTGGGTGTATACATATATACTTACAAACATGTCTTTTTTAGAATCCCATTTTGTCCTATTGGAATGCAAATAAAGCCTTTCATGAGCTTATTTTAAAAACACCGTATGAAGCAGCCTTTTCTAATATTATTTTAATGCCCATATTTTTAAAGTTCCTGGATTGATCTTGCAGCATATTTAGCATGAAAATGAATAAATATGAAACCTTTTTAATATGATTAATTATAATAGTTCCTCCCAACCCAGTATCCTCCAAATGTATTCCAGAGTTTTCAGCATGGTGATTGAGTAAATATCAGAGGTTTCACCTCCCAAACATCTGGTAAAAACCTGGTGAAAAAATGCCTCAAAAGAATAATATAGAATTAATTAAGAATTGTTATAAAAATTAAGTATATTGTATATGTTATATTAATTAAGATTTAATTAAGATTTAAAGAATATAGAATTATTGTTATAAATATTAATAATTGACATGAAGATTATTTGTACCCAGACAACACAGTGCACAATGAATTGTTTTATAAAAGAAAAATAAATAAAAACTTATTAAAAAAATCTCTCCAGGGGTAAACTAGAATTAGAAATGTGCCTAGAGGTTGCTCTTTTCCCCTCTTTTATGTGTCACTTATAGTTATGAAAAAATATCTCCCTTGTATTATTCAAAATGCTACTCATAGAATTACTAATTCAAAAACAGTTGGTGAGCTTTAGTTACAGTACTCAGTAGGAACAAACAACTAAGTTCAGGTTATAAAATCAAGATTGAATATTTCAAATAGAAGCAATGGGTATTCTTGCTTACTCAAACACTATAAAATAATAATAGTAATAATAATAAGATACATTCAACAAGAATCACAAGATATAACAGTGATAGTCATACGATACTAATAAGCAATCAAATAGTACAGATAAGACAATATAAATTGTAAAGTTACAACAACAGGATTATAGTCATAAGTGGGACCTTTATGAATCAATGTAATAAAACCTTCTGTCCATGAGTCTGGTAACTTATGATTTTCCATTACATCTTTGAAGAGTTCCATCAGATGGGGTATTAGTACAGCTTGTAGAGATTTATAAAGTTCCGCAGGGAGTTCGTCTGTTCCTGGTGTCTTATTTAATTTCTGTTTTTGGATTGCTGCTGTTACTTCTATTATTGTAATTTCTTCATTCAAAATTATTTCGACCATCTCAGGTAGTTTTGGTAGGTCAGTTTTATTTAGATATCTTTGTATTTCCTCTTCTAAGATCTCTTCTTGTTTGTATAAATCTTTAAAATATTCCTTTGCGATATTTCCTTTTTCTAAATTTAAATTATTGATCTCTCCATTCAATTCTGGTCCTTCAGAATTTGTATCCTTCTTTTTTCTTTCTCTTTCTTGATCCTGTATGTAAGCCATCTACCTGGTTTATTTGCATTTTCAAAGTAGTTTTGTTTAGCTGCTCTTATTTTCTTTGCGGTCTCCTCTTGTTCTATTATTTTTAGTCTGTGTTGTGCCAACTCCCATCTGCTTTTTGCCTTTTGATCGTCTGGATATTTTTGTAGTTCCTCCTCTGCTTCTTTTATTTGGTTATTAAGTTCTTTTATTTTGGCTAGGCGTGTTCCACATTTATTAATTGTATATTTAATTATTATTCCTTTTATATAAGCCTTTGCTGTGCCCCAGGTGTTGTGGGGAGAATTCCTTTTTGTTTTCCTGGAAGAACCATATTAATTCCTTCTCCATTCTTTCTATTAGATTCTTGTCATTTAAAATATTGGTGTTCATAGTCCATCTTCCCTGCTTCCTTTCCCCTTTCCATGTCAGTGTTAGCGGACTATGGTCTACCCATTCATTTGGGAGTATTGTTAATTCCTTTATATCTAAACTCAGTTCTGTTGTTGTCCAGAGCGTATCAATAGGTGACCAGGATTTGTGTCGTGCGGAATAAAAAGTCTATTGTCTCTCGGATGGATGAAGTTCTCTCCATGTATCTTTTAATCTTAGTTCTTGAATCATTTTATTGAAGCTTTTGGGGAGTGTCCTTCTGTTATTTTTCTTTTCCATTTTCCTATGACGTAGTCCAAATTTGTATCTACAATTGAATTAAAATCTCCCACTGCTGATGCTGCAAACATTTCTCCTAATTTCGATTTTTCCAAAAGTTTGATTTGCTGGTGTTTGATGTGGGTTTCCTGTAAACATATTATTTCTGCTTTTAGGTTCTTCAATTTATTAAAAATCCTGTTTCATTTAGTTGGTGAGTTTAACCCATTAATATTGATGGAGACAATTTTTGTTTCTTCCTCTCCCATATCTTACTTATACACCAGCCTCGCTGTTCTTGTTTTTCTTGGCTCCCTCTGGGGTCTGTCTTCCTTCTCTCTCCTCATCCTTACTCTGTCTTCCTGTCCTCTTTGTTGATCCTCTGTTTCTAACTCCTCCTGACTTTTGCTTCCATTTTCTTCTAGGATCTCTTGGTCTCCATTTGTTGTAAAGTATTCCTCAAAGAATTGTTGTGCTTTATCTATTGTGTCAAGTCTATTTTTATTATCCTCCCATGAAACTAGGAGGCCCTTGGCAGAAGCCATCGAAACATAATTTTATATTTAATCAGGTTCGAGTTTAAAAATTGATAGTGTCTCCTCTGCTCCTTCACCTTCCTTGGGATCTGTTTCAGCATGATAGTTTATTTTTCTTTGTAGAAATGGGGTCATCTCTCATACTTCTATACACTTCCTCTCATACCGCCTTCTTTGTAAACCGGATGTGTACTTCTTTAGGCAAGTTGTGGCGCCTTGCGTAACTGGTGCTAACTCTATATATTTCATCTACATCTTGTTGTATTAGTTGTTTTTCTGTAGTGCTTTTGCCATCATCCCTGTCATTATGGCCCCTAAGTTTTCTTCCTTGTCCTCGACCACAGTTTGGAAGCACAAGTAATGTGCTGATCTTTCCATTGATAAGTGGATTAGTTCTTCATCAACTTCTGTCCTCTCCTGTTCTTGCCTCTTTTCTATTATTTCCATTTTTCTTTGAATACTTTCTGTCTTATCTTCTACTTTTATTATTTTTTGCTCTTTTCTGTCATTGTTTGACGCATATTAGCTATTTCTTCTCTTACTCCTTTCAACTCTCCTCTCATCTCTTCCATTTGGTTTTTAAGTTCCTCCTGGCTTTTCATTGTCTTCTCCTGGTTTCTATCTACCATTTCTTGTAGGTTTTGAAGTATCATCTGTATATTTTCTAGTATGTTGGGTTTATCTGTGTTAGCCATGTTTTCAGTAGATTTTTGCCTAGAAATTTGTGTGGTTACTGGGGAAAACGTTTGTGGCACTTTTCCCCTGCTTTGGCAGGGTTGTTCGACATTGCTGGTACACAGAATAAATTTTTCCAAATTATCATGCACTTTTTCCAATTTAAGAAATTAGTTCAAGAACAACACACACATATATATTCTTAAACAATATAGATCTCCCAACCAGTTATTAACCTCTTTAAAATGTACAAAATATTTATACTATCACTTACTTTCACTAAGTAGAGTTAGACAGCAGATATTAATATCTCTCCTCTTCAACTTTCTATTTAGTTGGTCCCCATTCAGAAGCTTATTTCCCAAGCTTCAGATTCCACCATCAATTATCTACTTTCGGGTAGAGTCAGTAGAATAAGAGAGTTGTATATAAGAAAAGGGAGAAAGGGGAAAATCTATAGAGTATTAATCACAGAGGTAGTAAGTTCAGTTCTTAAATTGACCTGCCAAATACAGGATTCACTCCACCAGTTTCAATTTTCTGTAACTATGCATCCACTTTTGGCAGGCAGGAGAACAAAAGGTTTCAGTTTCACAGTTAAATACCACTCAGTTAGAAGAGACACAAAGTATCCAGCCAGGAAAGTTGTAAGTCTAGTTCCTGGATTGATCTTTCAGGTCTAGATTTATTTACCAGGCTCTGTTTTCACGATCAAAAGTCCACCTTCAATGCGAGAGAGGAGAGAAAAAAATGTGCAAAATGTTCAGTGGGGGGAAGGGGACACACACACACAGTAAATCCACTTCTTGAGTCAGTCTATTAAGTCTGAGTTTGCCTCCTAAGTTTCAAATTTCAGTTCCCTGCAGTTAAATGCCTGCCTCAGCAACATAGCAACACAGCAGCACAGGAAGGGAGGGGAAAGAATACCAGGTTTAATCCAAAGAGCCCAGTTCTTAAGGTAGACCATCAGTATTTAAAATTCATCAAAAGCAGCGAAAGCAGCGTATCAGTAAAGGATGGGGGAAACTAAATTGTGGTCAATTAACATTAATGGATTAAACTCACCAATGAAAGGAAAACAAATATTTGTAAAATTAAAAAGATTAAATGCTGATGTAATTTGTTTACAAGAAACCCATATAAAAAGGTTGTTAAAAAAATTTAAAATACCCACATCATGAAACATAAATTAAAACAGAAGTACTATGAAAAAATTCCAAATTGGATATCCATCATGTAGGCGATCATGTACCCAAATTTGCTGGTCCCAGGGAGAGCACCTACATATAAAGAAATATTAAATGAGAGAGGAGAGTTAAAATCAGAATATGAATTTAAAGAACAAGGATTTGAAACAAATTGGTGGACATTTGCACAAATAAAGGCTAGATACAAAAAAGATAAAGAGACACAAGGAATTGCGAAAGAATTACAAGAATTGGATATGGTGATATTAAAAAATGATGAAAAGATAATTAGGAAAAGTTATACATTTTTACTAAATTGAAAGATGGAAGAGGAAATTGTGAAGGAAAATATGATCACCTAGGCCAGGAACTTTGGGTACGCGATTGACCTGGACGAGTGGCAAAAAATTTGGGAGAAAAATTATAAGATGACGCTTGCAACTCCGTATAAAGAAAATCTGTTGAAAATGTTTTATAGGTGGCATCTCCCACCAGCGAGGTTGACAAAGATGTATCCAAATTTGGCACCAAATTGCTGGAAATGCGATTTTATTAGGGGAACTTACTACCATATCTAGTGGTCGTGTCCTAGGGCCAAAGAATGTTGGAAAAGAGTAAGAGGAAGGATACTGCAGATAACGGACGCTACATTGGAACTCAGACCGGAAACTTTTTTACTAGATATTTTCAGACAAAAATATGAGTAAAATTTTGTATTTGATGGTGCATATAATTATGGCCACTATAATCCTTTTTGCTCAAGAATGGAAAAGTAAAGATTTACCAATGAAACCCCAAATGATACTTAAAATTATGGATTGCACTGAAATGGATTGGCTGTTTTTGTTAATGAAAGATAAAGGGGAAAGCGAGTACTACCAGAGTTGGAACCCATGGTATTCATGGTTGGGGGAAAGGGGGATAAAAAGGAGGGGAAAAGTGATTTGAAATGAATGGAAGAGGGGAGAATAATGGAGATGAGATACTCCAGAAACAAGGAATAGGAACAAGCAAGTTGCTCAAGTGATTTAGAAATGGTTTGTTTTTTTTTCTTTGTTTTGTTTTCCTTTTCTCTTAATGTTTATTGGTTGTTAGTTATGTATGTTATGTATGTTATCTGTGTTCTTTTCTATTTTGTAATATTTAATAAAAACCTGTTTTTTAAAAAAAGAATGAAGTTTACTGTGGTTGTTTTGCTTTTTTGCTGGATCTTTATCTTCTGCATCATGATGGCATTTTGTGCACCATTTAAAACTATTGGATCAAATAACTTTTTGGAACTCTTGAGGCAAAAATCTCAGTCCTTTGTTCTGCATTGCTAGGAAGCTTAAACATACATTCTGAGCAAATTTGGGAAGGGGGTTGGGGACAGTGCAGAAACAGGGAAGCTCATTTCCCGCCCCACTCGAGTCACTGAACATTTCCAAACACATTAAAAAAACAGTTACCAGAGAGGGAGCTGTGTGGGTCCTCTTTTTGCTGGAAGAGGATGCTTAGTCGCTAAATCAGATTAAACAAATTCGGCCACACTGAATTCACCTTAAGCCTCTTTTTTCCATCTGACGTTCAAGGGACAGGCAATGTTAGCACACTAACCATTCCCAGCAGTGTCCAGTATTTTGCCCAAGAGACGTTTTAAACAGAGCTGTAGCAGTCGGAGCTCAGCGTGCCTTCGATTTCAGTCCTGATCGATTCAAAACTGAAAGAAAAGGCTGCCAAGCGTTCTATCTGAACAATCTCCTATTTCAACATATTGAGGGAAGGGAGCAGCTTTCAAGCAAATTCTACAAGTGCTGCCTGTGGCAGCAAGCGAAAGAGGAAGAAAGAGAGAAAAGCTAGAACAAACGATTTAGAGTGCAAGCGATATAAGACTCCGAAAGAGCTTGCAGAGCCGACGCATACCTGGGGGGTTTCTATTACCAGCCAGTCGAGCCCACCTCCAACCTTCACTCCCTGCCCTCCATTATTCGCGCGAGGACCGTCCGGGCAGCAGAAAAGCAGCGATAACTAAAGTGGGGAAGCAGCGCCTAACTGTGAGGCGCGCAGTGCATCTCGGGTCTTGTAGGCTTTCGTCCATGTCAACATAATTTGTGTTTTTAAACCCACTTCCCTCCCCTCGCGGGCTGGAAGAGGCGCGAAGAGACGCCGCTGGGTGGAGAAGAGGGAAGTGGAACACGGAAGGCGGAGATGGGTGGCAAAGAAGCCTTTCGAACTTGTACCCACTTTCCTGCGAGTAAGCTCCATTGAACGCAACAAGTTTTTGTTTTGCCCTTTCAAGAAAAGAGAGATACTTGCAATGCGAATTAGAAGCGCTGAAGGGTTTGGGCTGCAACATAGAACAATTACCCTTTGAAAGGCAGGCTTTTGCACAATCCCAGCTTAAAACCTAACACATCATTTAGATTTTTGTTTTTGACCTTTGAAAAAATACATTTTTTGCCCAAAGGTTTTGCCTCCTGAAAAACTTCTGATGATTACGATAGACCCTTTTAAACTGAACACGAATATATTTTCAGGATGATTCTGTTTTACCGATGCTTCTCACTGCGGTGTCCAGCATTCATGGATTGCATTTGTTGTGGTGCCATTGTCAATGTCTTAGTGAAACTTTTCACCATGTATGTCACTGACTGCACCTAAGATTTTTGAGGAAGAAGTCCAAGTATGAATGCAGAACATGAATCTTTAGTGACATGTTCCCCTTTGAGATCTTGCATGTTGGAAGAAGTTTGTCATCTAGCTGAATGTAGTTTGGTAGTTTGGTTCTCCGTAGCTGCCAAGAAAATTCTCAATTACATCTTTGAATTATTTATTTATTTATTTATTTATTTATTTATTTATTTATTTATTTATTTATTTTATACCCCACCTCATTTCCCCTGTCTCCAGTCCCACTGACAGATCTTCAAACAGGTTGTCACTGATGATTTTTCTGATCTGTGGACTAACAAAAAATCTTTCCTTAAGTTTAGCATCAGTTATTCTTGAAAACATGTATCTCAAATAACAAAAACCTTCACCTTCCTTGTTCATCATTTTCACAAAAAATTTCCATCAGTCTGAGTTTGATGTGGAGGCAAAAAATACATTTATTTGATCAACAAGTGGTTCATGTGTCAGATTTTCTTTCCTGGAACCAAATTCGGAGTGGTCAATTCTTTTTAATATAATGCAGCTCTCTTTCACTGCAGATCCATTTGCAACAACAGTATTTGGTATGTCTATCTCAGGGGTGGGTTTCAAATTTTTTAACAAGTGGTTCTGTGGGTGTGGCTTAGGGTGGGTGTGGCTTAGTGGCCATGTGACCTGGTAGGCGTGGTTTGGTGGCCATGTGACGGGTGAGCTCAGTCACATCACAGCACGCCACCGTCACATGACCACTAAGCCACCCCAAGTAACATGGCCACTAAGCCACACCCACCAAGTCACATGGACACTAAGCCACACCCACCAAGTCACGTGGACACTAAGCCACACTTACCACTAAGCGGCAAGTGATGGGGACAGTGAGGGAGAGCCTGGCAAGCTACAGGGATAGCGTGGGAGGGCACGGCAAGCTATGGGGAAAGCGTGGGAGAGCGTGGCAAGCTACAGGGACAGCACAGGAGAGTTCAGCAAGCGACAGGAACAGCACAGGAGAGCATGGCAAGTTACGGGACAGTGTGGGACAGTGCGGCAAGCTACGGGGACAGTGCGGGAGAGTGCAGCAAGTGATAGGGACAGCGCGGGAGGCATGGCAAGCTACGGGGACACAAAATAGGGACAGCGCGATAGGGACAGCGTGGAAGAGCACAGCAAGCTACGGGGACAGTACGGGAGAGCACGACAAGCTACGGGGACAGCGCGGGAGAGCGTGGCAAGCTACCAAGACAGCGCGGGAGGGCACAGCAAGTGACGGGAACAGTAAGGGAGGGCACGGCAAGTTCAGGAATGAGGGGAATGGTGTGACTCGCAGCTTACATGGCTGGCAGGCAGTTCAGGGCCACTCAGTTGGGGCGCAGGCTGCAGGCACCGCATGGGAAGGCAGCTTAGCCAGGCAAGGCACAGAGCAGGGAGTGTGCACGTGCCTAAGCTAGCATTGTTACCTAGTTTGAGTAATGAAATGTCTACAAGAAAACAACTAAGCTTAGACAGCACCAGGTCACACGATGGATGTATATTTAAACAAAAAAAATATTAAAAATGTATTAAAAAAAGAGAAAGAGCAACTTACCAAAAATACATTAAAGAGGACTTAAACATTAAAGGCTATTTAAATTTGATAAATGTGATAGAAATTAATGATATTGGATGATAAATTGGATAATTTTTGGTAAGATACTTTTTTTTTTTCTATTTTAAATATTTTTTTAAAAATATACATCCATCTTGTGTGTGAACAAAGGTTGGTTTTGGGTCTCAAATTGATACCCAAAACCACACACAAGATGGATATTAATTAATTAAAATTATATTTAAAAAAAAATTTTTTTTAAACTTAACAAAGGAAGGCAACAAGGGCAGGCAGGCGGCAGCAGCAGCAGGGGACC